>JAQQAE010005861.1:0-17211 GCA_029823295.1 Pseudamia nigra
ATGCACCACAGCCCCCCCCCCCCCCCCCCATATCACCTGTTACCCATGGGTGACATCCCTCCATCCTCGAGCTCCACCCTGAAAAATTAAAGGCGAATTTGTTTGATTAGACGTGTTTACTTTGCCTTAATGCGCCTCAGTCTTTGGGGAATTAGATTTTAAAAAGATGGCAAATCAGCTCAAACTCATTAAAAGTCCTCCTTCAGAAATTCTTAGGCAAACGAGAGTCTTATCAGATTAAAAAATAACACTACAGGAGAGCTCGAGCGGAGAATGACGAGGGGTCCTAACGCAGAGTGAGGGGGATCCAGTTAAGCACCCTGATAAAGTAATCCGTCGTCAACAAACTGCGTGTACATGTTTGACTGTGGCTCCGGTGGGACTGATTTAATGGCTACTTGAACCTTAGCTCTGCAGAGGTCAGAGGTCAGGGGGATTGTCTCATTTGACTAATTTTCTGCAGCAGGTTACATGAGACGATGTGCATCTTCCAACTTGGATGATAAGAATTCAAACCTGATGACATTAAAAGTGAGTTCTACGCCTTTGATGCGTGTTATAGACGCTGTTCTCTTCATCGCTCCTCACTGAACACATGACACCTAAATATCTAAATCCTCCCGCTGCACGCCTGCGGTGCCGCACCAGCCGCACATGTGTTTCTTTAATACACGTCTGGCAGTTAGCGTCACTTGACAAGTGCACACTTTGCGGCGGGTTCCCACATCCCCGCAGTGTAAGTTACAATTGTTGTCGCCCCCCCCCCCCCAACCCATTTCTGTTCCTTTGACGGGATGGTGCTGTGTTTGATATCGGGTGTGCATCTCTTTTCATAGAGCTTTCAATAAAATCCGCTCCATGGCTTGCTTTATCCACACTGAGTCCCTGAGTAAACTGCAGTGACAGAGGCTGCGTACATGCAGCTCAGCCTGGGTATCAATAGAACTGCATCGTTTTACTGGGCCACTGGACCCATCTCATAAAATGAGGCCAAACTGCGTTATTTTCATTTTTATTTGGTCTTGGGCTGCTGCGCAACGCCACCACAGAGCGCCGCGGGTACACCGTGCGTCCCATCTCTCTTTACATGCTTTTATTTGGAAGAGAAAAAATAAGCGCCAGCCCCGGTATAAACACATTGGCAGACATATCTCGTTTCTGCAGGCTCCGGTTGGTTGGACAAGGCGTCATATTCTCCAGGATGTGCCTGTCAGACAGAATATGGGCGGGCGCTGCACGGTGACGTGGAGGTCTGGAGAGAGGCGCGGCAGTGCATAGGCAACAGCTGAAATGAACAGAGCGGTGTAGTGTGTGTAAGCCTCTGGATCTAATATCACCTACCTGTCCTTGTCACTCTGATAGTCAGCCGAGGAAGCTGCTGCTCCCCGATGCTTGTATGGCAGCGCTCAATGGCCTATTTTAAACAAGTTTCCACTTTATCCACAAAGAGGGGTTCGTCTCAGCCGCAGGAGGAGCCGCGCCGCTGTGCGTCTTTTGGACAGCTGAACACATTCCGCACACGGACGACTTTCCGCTTCTCCTGCCTGTACTGAAGGGACTTAATCTGCTTTTGACAGCCAGCCGTGCGAGCTTTTACCGATGAACTCTATGAGGGATCCATTAAACATAGATCATCACCACATAACAGGGAATAAACTCGCCTCCACGCACCACACGGCTCTGGCGATGGCCTCCAGTTTACAGCCGCTGCAGCGGTCTGTGGACTCGAAACACCGGCTGGAGGTGCACACGGTGTCGGACACGTCCAGTCCGGAGTCTGTCGGTAAGAGGCACTGGAGCGCACGTTCTCACAGAGACCAAGTCAGTCTAAAGAGAAAATAGGGGGTCTACTTCAACCTAAATGGGGATTATATAACTGTCATTAGTCTGGCGTGTTTTTGTTGTTAATCTACTGTTTGAATGAAGGAACTTCTCTCAACATAAATTTACCTATTATGCTGTCAGAATGCTAATTAAATTAAACCTATTCAAAATGTAGGTAAAATAAAAGTTTAAAAAACTGCTCAAAATTTTTAACTCGAATGAGCTGAATGCAAACTGAAAAAAAATCCCACGCCGTGGATTATTTCCTCTAATTTAGGCCTTTAGTTCGACACACTGAGTAAGTTTGTTTCCTGTCAATAGAAAAAGAGAAGATCCAAAACAAAAACGACGACTCTTCAGATGACCCATCTAAAAAGAAGCGGCAGCGGCGGCAGAGGACTCACTTCACCAGCCAGCAGCTGCAGGAGCTGGAGGCCACTTTCCAGAGGAATCGCTATCCAGACATGAGCACGAGGGAGGAGATCGCGGTGTGGACCAATCTCACAGAGGCCCGGGTCAGGGTAAGAATCCCCCGGGCTGCAAATAAAAATCATTTCATTTGAGGCACTTAATGTCATTGCAATCGTCCATTTCACTTAGAAGAATCATGCACCTTCATATTATTACGCACAAAACTTTACGCACAGCTGAAATGTCTTTAAGAAATAACTCAGAAAAGTGTATTCATCTGAAAAATAAATAAACTGACTCTTGTATCAATATGCACATAACCATCATTATATAATTAAAATAAATACCTATTCTGGTTATTTACGCATAATTAAAATGATCATTAACAGTCTTCTCCTTATGATGTGTTACAAACACAACGTATTAGTTATTTATTGCTATGTCACGTGTAATTACGCATTAATGAGCTTGTTAACATCGCAGCCTATTGACATTTGTCGGTGACAGATACCAGTCGCGTTCTCCTCTTCGTGTGAAAGAGGTGCAAAGCTTGTGTTTTGCGATTGTCGCCCTGGCGTTGTGTGATTAAGGTCAGCGTGTTTGTGGAAGCCTGGAGAGCAATACACATCCTGTCCACATTGAGATGCAGTGACAGGACAGTGTGGACTGAGCGCTGATAAAGACACGATCAAAGCGTGGCTGGATGAGACGGATTCATTACAAGTGTTATGCGTAAAAGCATTTTCTGGTAAATCCTGCCAATATTGCCCATTTTGGATTTCATTTGTAATTTGCCGCACATTTGACAATTTTTTAATTAAATAAAGCTCTTAACCTCCTCTTTTTTTCCCTTTTCTCTAGGTCTGGTTTAAGAATCGACGAGCCAAGTGGAGGAAACGGGAACGGAATCAACAAGCCGAGCTCTGCAAAAACGGCTTCGGCCCGCAATTCAACGGACTCATGCAGCCCTACGACGACATGTACCCGAGCTACACGTACAACAACTGGGCTGCAAAGGGCCTCACATCCGCCTCATTATCCACCAAAAGCTTCCCCTTCTTCAACTCCATGAATGTCAACCCCTTGTCCTCGCAGACCATGTTCTCGCCGCCCAACTCCATATCCTCCATGACTTCCAGCATGGTGCCATCGGCGGTGACCGGGGTGCCGGGCTCCAGCCTCAACAGCCTCAATAACTTGAACAACCTCAGTAACCCGTCTCTCAACTCTGGGGTGCCCACCCCGGCCTGCCCGTACGCGCCCCCCACCCCTCCCTATGTGTACAGGGACACTTGTAACTCCAGTCTGGCCAGCCTGAGACTGAAAGCCAAGCAGCACTCGAGTTTTGGATACGCCAGTGTGCAGAATCCAGCCACTAATCTGAGCGCTTGCCAATACGCCGTGGACAGACCCGTCTAATACCTACCTGCACTGCAAAAAATAACCACCTTAGCAAGTCATTAGAGGCTAGAGGAGTGACGCGTAAATTGCTGTTGGTCTATGAAGGGAAGGGAGGGAATGTGGCAAAGGACGGTGAGATCATTTCATCATTTCACCTTTTCCAAACGTGTTTAGGACGTTTCCTGAGTTTTCTTGCTTCTAGTTGCAGTATTCTGACTTTTCCCCCCCTCGACATACTGCGAGTTATTAATCCAAAAATTCTAAATATACCAAGTGAAACTGCCCCCATGTCGTCCTGTTGGATCGCTGTATTCCAATCAATTGGAGAGATTTTTTTTTTTTTTTTTTTTGCGTTTTCAGCTGAAATGATTTGTTCCACTGGTCATTTTTTGCAGTGTGCGGTTAATCACAAACAGCCGGCCACAGGAACAAGAGACTACTACAACTACTTTTTCATTTTTCAAAAAAAAAAACAAAAAAAAAACAAGGGCACTCGAAGACTGAACCACTGAAACAAGCTCAGCTCCTCGCCGGAGTTTTTAGGTTTATTTCATTTTGACGAGAACAGGCCTGTTTCCACACTGTGACGCGGTAAACAGCACCAGGTCGGGCTCGTGGGTTTTTTGGTTTGTTTTTTTTTCCCCCATTTCTCGTCATGATGGGTTTTTCGGGTGGATTTTGGACGTTAACTATGGACTGAAAGGTTGTATATATTTGAATTATCATCTCCTGTTTGTTGAGGCGAATGCGCTATAACCCTCCAGTCTTCTCCAGGTTCAATTTATCAACGCATGTGGAAAAAAAAAAACCTTAAAAAAGGAATCATGTTTTGCTTGCAATCAAAAGGGAATGTACATACTAAAACGCACCAGTTGTGTGTTTCTAACATATTATAAATTTATTATTAATGTCTGTGTGAATATCGATTTAGAATAGCAATTCTGGATTTAAAAAAAAAAAAGAAAGCATCAAAATGTTCCTGCGACAGATTTTTTTTTTTGTTTTGCTCTGTGTATACTATTTGGTACGGAATTATGTTTTTTTTTTTCAACATCCAAAAAAACTATTGTGTTTTATTTAATGGAAGTAAATATATTGTTCAAAACATTCTTGCTGGGATACTTTTATTGAATCTTTGTGTTAGTAGTCTGTTGGTGCGGTGTAAAGTAGTGACAATGTGTCTATAGCCTTTCGATTATGTGAGGTGCTTGTGCGGTTAATCTATAGAGGAAAACAATGGGTCGCTCCAATACACATAGCGGCGAGATGCTCCGTCAGATTAACTGCTGAATACATGTCTGCTCACTGTGCCAAAGACCGCGGCGGCTCACTGGTGCTTGAAATAACACGGGAATCAACAAACAGGAGTTGGACCACACAACAATGACAACAGGCCATTAGAGTTTGTTTTTCTTTGTGTTTCAACTCGAAGCAGTGCAGTTCCATGAGATGAATTTGGAGCAGTAGTTCGGGATCTGACTCTCAATTCGTCAAAGTGTAAATACCTTTGATAAATCCTTGTTTCAGAAATTCAGCTTCATCCAATTTGCTGAATTTGCTGGAGAAATGGCGAAAAAAATGCTAAAGACGATCGAGCAAGTTTGGGATTTTTGCTCATGTTTTGAAGGAGTTTCCTCTGCTTTAGTGCAGAGTACAATGTAGTCTGTATGTTTTGCAACCTTAATCACTCGTGCATCTGTTTAGCTTTGCAATACAATAGTTTCTTTCATTCTAACCCGTGCGTAAATGCGCCAAAATAAAACAAAGCCACGGTCTAGGGAAGCTATGATTCACCCCATTTGAACAAACACGCGCAGAGGTATGTGAGCCGATGCTGGCTGGCTGCGGCCCGGGGAAGGCGGGGTACGACTGCGGCTTCATGGCCCCAGGCGGAGCGGATGCACCGGGACTCAACACACGAGCCAAAGAAATGCTGTCATTTTAGGTTTCCAGACTGAGATCCGTGCGTAAAATACATCCCGGGTAACTCTTTTTAATCTCCTTGTGGGGTTGTATGAAACTGCCATCAGCGTAGTATATTCGCTTTTAAATGTAAATAAACGCGGTAAAGGGGTTGATTTAGGCTCTCATGTCATGCTAGAAGAGGCCTTGGGTCATCTCTCAAGGGGGATTATTATGAAAAGAAATAAATCACGCTTAGTTAAATATTGTTTCGACACAAACTGCTAAATAAATACCAGCAGAGACTCATTCCACTATTTTTACGCGCATGATTTGGGCTGCAGTGCGCATCCAGGACTGACCCCCCACCCCCAACCCAGCTCAATCCAGATTTAGATTTGTGAGTCTAAAACCTTGCACCTTTTGATGGAGTCGGTAACGCAGACCAATAATAATCAGCTGACAGGGATAAGCCTCGGCTGCTGCAGGGGCGAATACGCAAAGTCTGCACCTCAATACACATCGGCGCAATCAACATGTGGACTGCGGATGACCTGGAGAGAAAAGAGGAGGAGGCTTCACAGGGAAATGTTCATTTGGCTGAAACGGCGCCCAGGACGACACTCATTCTGCCTTCGCCTCTTCTTCAACCGCAAGGTAAGACATTATTCCAAACCGTGTCTGATCACAGAGAAACTGCTCCTGTTTGACTCACCAATCTAACATTTCCACTAATTATTCCAAATCCACGCACTGCGGCGTTATCTGCCCGTCAAACTCACCTGCAAATACGCATATTTTAGTCTAATATAATTTTTTTTAAATCAAGTTCCCAGCCTAAATTGGACGCAATCTGCTAAAAAAATTTAACATGTACACCATTTGTCGTCTTCGTCTCATTTTCGGACAAGTAGCAGGCCTCCATCCTAATGCGGGATTTGTTCCGCCTGCTGAATTCTCCCAAAGTGCGTGATTTTAACGCGGCGAGTCGACACCTCTCTCCCTCGTGGGCTCCACTGGGAATTCAAATAGAATCAAGCAAGTGCAAATATCCAAACATGTATCGTAACACCTCCAATCTAAATAATTAATAACCTCTCAATATTCATGCAGCCGCGGCTGGTGCAGAGGAGGAGAGAGTTGAGGGTTTTTTTTATAAGCTGCACGTGTCAGGAGACGTGTTATTTTTTAATTATACAGGGGAAATTTTAATTATTGCATTGTCTTTCATATGAAAACAGGCCATTTCTGGTTGAAGTTGGCTGGTGTTTAACGATTTAACGAAGAAAACACATAGTATCAACCAGTACACGTGATTTATTTTGATTTTAATACCTCATTCTAGCCATTACACGTGTTAATTAAAGTCATAATAATACGGTAATGTATGCTATTTGCTTATTTGCGCAAACAAAAGCACTGTGCGGAAATTGACGTGGTTTCTTGCAATAAAAGATGCAAAACAATATGTCTTTTTATTAAAAAAATGTAAGTATTGTTTCTTAAATAATACGTGCAGATTTCGAGGGGTTGGACCATGTATTCTTCCTCTTTAGGATTTATAAATTGTGCATTTGTCCCCCTCCTCAAATAAAACGGTTTAATTTCATGCAGAAAATCAGCTGATATTCTGCAGCTCTGTGAAATCGCATTTTGCGAAGACAAGGGCTGTATTGGTTCATTTTTACTCTTTTTGGCATATTTTGGTCATTTTTTGTCATTGTTTTACTTTTGTTCACTTCTTTACTTATTTGGCTAATTTTCATTGTATTCCTTAGTGTTTTATTCATCTGGTGGATCATTTTGTTGATCTAGAGATGATTTTCTGCACCTCGTGATACCAAAAAGAACAAAAACAACTACATCTTCATTCTTACTAATAATGTTTAAACTAAAATACATACAAATTACTCTCAATTAACCTGCAGTAGAGTATTTTTGGCCCTATTTTGTTGTTTACTTTGTTCTTTTTTAATTGTTTTGTTAATCTAGTGGTGATTTTCTGCTCCGTATGCTGTAGTTGAACAAAAGGAGCTTCATTCTTACATATATTTTGCTTTTAAAGGCCAAATTACATACAGTTGTTATAAGTTCAATAATAAGGACATTCATTTAACATGGAGTATAGTCATTTTAACCCTATTTGTTGCTTGTTTTTGTTCATCTTTATGGCTATTTTGTTCATTTCATTGAACGTTTTTATTCTGTTTAGATTACTTTGTTCATTTTGTGAATTGTTTTTTTTTTTTATTCCTTGCTCTAGATTTTATTTTCTGAATTTTCTCAATGTTTCACTTCCAGAAACCCAGGAGCAGTGTCTTCACTTTGGCCATGCATGCAGCGGTCAGGCAGCGGTGAGGGCTGCTGTGTATCTGGGGGAATTGTGGGTTTGTTGGGGGGGTTGGCTTTGGACCAATAGGAGTAGAGCAGCCTCAGCTAGAGGTCGCGTGGGTTAACCTCACACATTCTCACCCTCACCTAAGGCCTGAGAAGTAATTCTGCATAACAAGATGCATGAGCGTCCAGCTTTCAGAGACCTGGACATAGATTTGAGGGGGATGGGGTTACATTTTTCCTGCCAAAGAAAACTTAAAATTCATAGTTTTCTGTGTTTTTTAGCAGTAGTTGGTGCATTTATATGTGATAGCAATTTACAGTTCAAGCTTCAGTACATGTGCATGGTATTTTTAGGCTTGTTTTTATTTATTTCTGCTCATTTTCTTGTTTTTTTAAGTGATTTTCAAGATTATCTGGTTTCTTTTTGTTCAGTTCCAGGCTACTGTATCTATTTTGCTTCATTTGTATTCATGTTGTGCGTATATTAGTCAATTTCTTGCTCATGTGACTTTTTTCTGTAATTAGGTCCATTTTGCACATTTTGCTCATTTTCTTTGCTATTTTGTCATTTTGTTACTTTTCATCAGGATTATGTTCTTTTTGTGGATTTAGGACTTGTTTTATTCATTTTGATTTAATGCATGCATGCACTTTCCATTTCTGTTCATTTTGTACAATATTTTGTTTATTTTTGCTCATTTTGCTACTGTTCTTGCTTATTTTACGTAATTTTGTGACTTACTGCTCTTTCTATGGAATATTTAGGTGTTGTTACATATTTTTTGAATTTTAAGCTCGTTTTGGTAATTTTATTCAGTATTGTCCAAAACCACCACCATACATTTTTCACTTCTGTTAATTTCTGTCCATTTTGTGGAATATTTTGTTATTTTTTGTGTTTACATTTTCTTGTTTATGTTGTTAATATTCCTGATCATTTTACTTCATTTTTGTTACAGTTTTTTTCTATGGAATATTCTGTTCTTTTTTGCACATTTTATTGCTAATTTTGTGCATTTTTAGTTCATTTAGTCATTTTAAATTCAATGCTGACCATAAACATATTTAGTTGCCTTTCGTTTTATTTGGTGGACATACTGGTTATTTTTGTTCATTTTGTTTTAAATGATTTATAATAAATGCGTACGTTATTCATTTTGCTGTAACGTTGTGTCAGATTGCCAGTGTACGCTCTGTGTTTGTTCACTTCTGCATATTTTGCTGCTTATTCTCTTGACTATTTTGTTCCCTTAAATTTCTGTGGAAAAAGCATAAATATCTGCATTAATATTAACAACAAGAAACACAGAAAATAAAGCGTATGATGTTGTAAATGTCCAGGAAAAATGTTTTTCCAATATTCAAATGAAACCATTGTCATTTAAAGCTTCACGCTCAGCTTTACTTGAGTTTTGTTTTTCTTCACTGCAGTATTCAGATGTTAAAAATTGAGTATCTTTCTGAATCATGCTTTGATTCATGCTTTAGTAGTGTGTATTGTGCAGAGTTATTGGCTTGCTGTTGTACATTTATGCCTTAATGCAGTGAAATGTGACATGCATCCACACTCTGGGGTCTGCTGTGCAGATGTCAGATGGATGCGAGGGCATAAGGTTCATTTAAACATCAGAGGGGTATCTCTGAATCCACTGGGAAATGTTCAGCATTGATCAAACTTCAAATCTGGCCAATTGTTCATGCATTAATTAGTGCCTTTTCTGCAGATGTTTATGAAGGGAATTAAGAAAAATGAGCAAAATTAACCCAACAATGAACCAAACAGCCATCATTTTCACTCACTGGCCACTATTTTAGGTACACCTGTCTAGTATTTGGTTGGACATCCAAGCTGTCATCAGATGGTCCACTGTAGTCATAAAGGGATGGACATGATCAGTAGTAATACTCCTGTAGGTTGTGACATTTAAACAATGCACAGTTAGGTCTAAAGGTCCCTAAATGTGCCCCCACCAGCAGCCTGAAGACTTGATATGAGGTAGGATGGATCCATGCTTTCAGGTTACTGATGTCAGTCAGTACCATAACATTCACATGTCACAGTGCAAATCCTGACTCATTAAAAGCAACATTTTCCAGCCTCCTATTGTCCACCTCTACTGAGTCTATGTGACTTGTAGCCTTAGTTTCCTGTTCTTAACTGACAGGAGTGTCACCATATGTGATCTTCTGCTGCTGTTGTCCACCTGCTCCAAGGTTTGACCTGTCCTACATCCACAGATGCTCTTCTGCATTACTCAGTTGGAAATAGTCATTTGAGTTACTGTTGTCTTTCTGTCACCTCCAACCAGTCTGACCATTCTCCTTTGATCTCTAACATCAACAAGGTCATTTCACCCAAAGAACTGTTGCTCACTGGATATTTTCTCTTTTTCAGACTATTTTCTGTAAGGCCGAGAGAAGGTTGTGTGTGGACATCCCAGTAGATTACCCTGTATACTTCCTCATTCTCACGTTCAGTTTAAACTTCCATCAGGTCGTGTTGACTGTGTCTACATGTCTCAATGCACTGAATTGATGCCATGTGATTTGATGATTAGACATTTGCATTAAAGACTTGTGTTAACTTGTACTAATACCATGTACCTAATAAAATGGCCAGTGAGTATACGTTAAACATCCTTTTATAGTGACAAAAAGTTCCATTTCATCTACATTCAAACGGTTTTGTTGGGAGTTAAATGCCTGAATGCCCTTCACTTCTCTGTAAATCTATACCTATAGTGTGCTTCTTGTTTCATGTGATGTGTTTATTTGTGTGTAAGTTGTGTATCAGCTCCTCTTCTGGGGGGGGAGGGAGTGGGAGGCTCTGTGCTGTTGGAGGGCAGGCTTCTGTCCAGAGCGTGTGAAAGCAGATAACCAGGGCGAATTTCATGACGCACACATTTCCTGCTCTCTGAAGTTCTATTAAAGAAGGATGAAAACCAAACACACATCTGAGCTGTTTTCTCTGCAAATCAATTTCTACACCATAAGCACGCTGCGAAGATCAGCAGCGTGGCACGGTGGACCTTGAAATAGTGGGAAGAAAACATTTAGCGGAAGGGGCTTATGAATTTTTTTTTCGCACGGGAGACGTGGGTTTAATTTAAAAAAGTGCAAACACACATACGTAACCTGTAGCCTCGTGGTCTGAGAGAGATGTTTTATGAGGAGCCGGGTCAATAGAAATGATACATCTGAACTGGATTCAGTGGTCTTCAAGCTGCCAGTCGGGACCAGTAACAAGCTGTGTTACTATATAATCACAATGACTCAAATAGATGTACTCATAAAAATAAATACTTGGGTAAGAGTAGTAAAAGTATCTAATAAAAAACTAGTAGTGAGTAGCATGTTAGGTGTGATTAGCTAATTAGAGTTTTATTGTGCTTTTTATATTATTGTTTCCTTTGTTATGCTTGTTTATTTTGTTCAGATTTTGATTATTATGTTTGATTTTTAATATTTTGTATAATTATTATATTTTGTATAGTCATTTTGCTCATTCACTGCACATTTTTGCATATTTTTGTTTATAATTTGTCTGTAATTTGAGTAATTTAGTTTTTTTACTTTGTTCATATTGTGTTGATTATTTAACTGATTTTGTTCATTTTGTTAATATTATACTGATTATATTTGCTTATTTTGCTGACACATTGATTATTTTTCTTTTTTTCATTTATTTTTCGTATGTCATTTTTATTCACATTTTGTCAATTATTTTCTTAATTAACTTTGTTTGATTTTTTTTAAATAAGTTGATTTGGCTCTTTTTGTAATTTAAAAAAATTCTAATCATTTTTTACTTAGTTTGTTGATTATTTAACAGATCTTTTTTATTTTGTTGACATTTTATTAATTATCTTGCTCCTTTCATTTACTCTGATGCTATCTTTTTCATTAATTGTATTGTTTTTCTCAGTTTGTTAAAATTTTATTGAATATTTTACTGATATATTGTTGATTATTTTGCTCTTTTTGTCATTTAAAAAAAATAAATCATTCATTTTATGGAAGTTTTTGTTTATTTTGTTCATATATTGTCAGTAATTTTGCACATTTTGTTCATATTGGTAATAATTTGATTTAATAATTTTGTTCAGATTTTATTGATTATTCTGCTCCTTTTTGCAGATTGTTGATTGCAGTATTATTTTTGGTCATTCTGTTCATGCTTTGCTTATTTTGGATAATTTCATGAATATTCTCGACACCACATGATGTTATGTTCACTGTTTGCTGGTAGGTGGAGGTTGAAGAAACCAGGTGACTATGACAGGAAATGATAAACTACATGAAATTCATTCCTTTTAGCTCATTTTGTTGCTCTTTATGTTGCCCTTTGCTCATTTAATAGCTTATGGTCTTCCATTTTGCTCATGTTGTTGTCCATTTTGCTAATTTTATCTTTTTCTTACTTCAATTTCCTGCTTATTTTGTTTCTGTTTTTCTCATTTTATTGCTTATTTTGCTCGTTGTGCTTGTTTGTTGCATATTATGTTCATTTTCTGGTCACTTCATTACTTATTTTGCTCATACTTGTACATTTTCTTGCTTATTTTGTTCATGTTTTGCTAATTTTTTTCTCTTTTTGTTGCTTTTTGCTTCAGTGCCATTATAGCAGAGCAGCACATAGCAAAACGGTCAGGATAAAATACCAGTCAAGTGATCTCATTTAGCATTTGGCTGCAAAAAAAAACACCACATTTTAAACTGGTTGACCACATGTAACAGGTGTCTATGAGAAGAAATCACTACATTTTCACTGAAATAGAGAATCTTCATAGTAATTATAAAACATAGGCCACTTCTCGGCACCAGGTACACCTATGGTCCCTCATGCCTATTCACCTGACAAGTGTAAATCTGCTAGCATTTGATCCATATGTGGAGCGTCATGTTCAGACACCTTCAGTTTACACAGTTTGGCCCAGATGGCATCTCTCAGCACTGTTTTCTTTAGGCCTGTCATCTACTGTAACGTCTTAATTGACGTTTACCTCTGTTGGCTGCTGTCTGTGTCTGTCTGACAAGCTGCATGGCAGAACAGTTTCCCAGGCTCCAACTTTGCTTCCAAAATTACACCTGAGCACTTTTGTTTGTTTTAGTCGTTTGTGTCGTACAATTTTCCCCTCACGCACGGCTTGAATTCACAAATGGAAGTTTTCAAAAGACTCATCTAACCACAAGCTCACACTGAATGTTCATGGCTGCTCCTGCTCATTTTAACACCAAGACAGCATAGTAAGATTCATTTTAGTGCCTTTTATTTGTATTTTTAGTCTGTTTCCAGTTTCCAAAGATGTCTGTATTGAATGTTCCAAAAGTGATGCATAAATTACCTAAGATGTTATGATGTTGTATTACAGAGAAATGCACTGTTTTATTCACAAAAGTTGGGCTATGACAATGTAGCCTCCACTCTGACCACTATAGGAGTGTTGAGTCATATATGCTCCACTCTGACCACTAGGAGTATTGAGTCACACCTATATGCTCCACTCTGACCACTATAGGGAGTATTGAGTCATATATGCACCAGTCTGACGACCAGAGAGAGAATTGAGTCATTATGCACCACTCTGACCACTAGAGGGAGTATTGAGTCATATATGCGCGAATCTGACCACTAGAGGGAGTGTTGAGTCATTATGCACCACTCTGACCACTAGAGGGAGTGAGTCATATATGCGCCACTCTGACCACTGGAGGGAGTATGAGTCATATATGCACCACTCTGACCACTAGAGGGAGTATTGAGTCATATATACTCCACTCTGACCACTAGAGGGAATGTTGAGTCATATATGCGCGAATCTGACCACTAGAGGGAGTGTTGAGTCATTATGCACCACTCTGACCACTAGAGGGAGTGTTGAGTCATATATGTGCCACTCTGACCACTGGAGGGAGTATGAGTCATATATGCACCACTCTGACCACTAGAGGGAGTATGAGTCATATATGCACCACTCTGACCACTAGAGGGAGTATTGAGTCATATATGCTCCACTCTGACCACTAGAGGGAGTATTGAGTCATATGCTCCACTCTGACCACTTTAGTCAAGAAGTCCACTAATGGGGATGTAGGAGGTTGGGTCGTCTTCCTCAGTATTGCAAAAAATGATCTTTTGTCCCCACAGAAACTAATGGTTTAGAGTAGCTATAGAGCCCTGCCTTACATAAATAATATTTTTTTTTATGTTATTTTTTTCTTCATTATTGTTCATGTTCTTGATGACATGTTAATTTTTGGGTCTATTTTGTTCATAATGTTCAGATTTTCTGATTATTCTGTTGCAATTTGTTCACCTTCGGGGTGGTTTTATTGCTTATTTTCTTTCCTTTCTAGTTATTTTCTTTATATTTGGTCATGTTTTAGTTTTTTGCTTATTTTATTCTTTTTAAATTACCTTTTTGCCATATATACAGTATATATATACATGTACACAAGAAATTCGACCTCTGCATCTGACCCATCCCTGAGGAGCAGTGGGCAGTCACTGTGCAGCACCCAGGGAACATTTGGGGGTTAGGGGCTGTGCTCCAGGGCCCACAGTGGTGATCATAAGGGTGAGGACAGGTGGTCTTCATCTTCCCCACCCAAATCTCCTGCCAGTGCAAGGAGTCAAACCAGCAAATAACAAGCTTGCTTCTCTAGTCTTGTGGATTATATTGTTGTATGTGGATTATTTGTGAATCATTTTATTTTCATTCATTTTGTAGATGTCTATGTACTTGCATTTGTTTTGTGGATTGTGTTGTGAATTATGTAATTTTGACTTTTATTTTAATGTTTCAACATGAAAAGATTTTAAGATGCAAAACTGACTTCATAGATAGATAGATAGATAGATAGATAGATAGATAGATAGATTTTATTGATCCAACAAAAAGGTGAAATTCACATTATTGTGTTTCGTCTTAGATAATCATTGACATTTAAAGAGTAAGATATATGAAAATGTTATATGTGGATTCAGTCACAGCAACAAAAAAGATGTTTATTTGGTTTGGTTTTGTTCCCTTCACGACCTTATGTAGTAAAGACACAGATCAATGCATTAGTACATCACCAAATAGAGGATGTACAGTTTGATGCTTAAAATTCCCAGATGGATCCAGAAAACGCCTGACAAAAAGTCCAAACGTAACACTTGCTCTCATCTTAGGTTGTCATCACTTCCTTTCCCTAGAGATGAGCTATTTTTTACACCGGTAAATAAATGACATAATTCATGGCGTTACATTGCAGATGGTCTGAGATCAGAAAGACCAACAAGTTGTTTTTTTGTCTTGGTTTTTCAGGACATGTTGCTGTTTTTAGTCGTTCTGGTGCTGCATCGACAGACACTGAATGGAACAGTGGATCTCTGTGAGTCACCATCATTTGGCTAAAGTGTAAAATATTTATTCCTCATACAAATATTTCTTTGGCTTAGCTTAAAGTCAGATGTTGCATATTATTCTGCAGACATGTTTTTTTCCCGACATTAACATCATCAGGTTTATTCTTGTGTTAATGAGAAGATGTGTTTAAGGTAATGGAATCAGTATTGTTTCACTTCTCTGCTATTGCACAATATTTGTCTCCTATGCACATTTTGCCTATTATTTTGTCTTATTTCAGATTTGTAATATGATATTGTTTGACTGCATGTGAATTATAGCACACACAAAAATTAACATTTTGAAGAGGTTGTGTGTGGCTCCAGAGAGCTCTTGAACTTATGAATAAATAATAAATCACTGGATCAATATATATACACACGTATACACTGCACACTATTATTTTGAACAGCCAATGAGCCTTTTGTTTTGAAAATCTATGCCATTCATTTTATCAGGAAAAACTGAACAAAGCTAAATGTTTTAAAAAGAATAAAGAACAGATATATGAAAAGTAATAGCCAGAATAATTAGGTGATTAAAGGGCCTGTATGTAGTATTTCTCCCAAATATTACTCTTAAGTAACAAAAATACCTTTAGAGTAATTAGAAAAAAGAGCCCTGAATGTGCCAAAGACAATATCATATTGTATTAGAGAGAAAAGCTTTGGTTTTATTTAAAGTGTGTGACCACTAGAGGGATTCACCAGGTAATTCAATTCAAAGATGTGTCTTGTCAAAAGCTAAGTTGTGCCGTCTCTTACCTTCTTAATGTGCTTCAGGCCATCAGTTGTCTTGTGCAGAGGAAGGGTGGCTACAGAGTTAATAGCCTTATCGGTGCTACTACAAATACTGTACAAAACCATATTATTTCAAGAAACACTCAGTTAAGTAAATAGAAAGTACAGCCAAACCAAACAAAATCACAATAACTTTGAAGTGCAGTCACAAAAACCATCAAACTGTGATGGAACTGTTTCACATGAGCACTGTCCCAGGAAAGGAGATTTTTCACTTTGACTGATGTTCATTTCTTAAAGTTATGGTGGATTATATTTTCTCTGTACTAAACTGTTTCTTTTAACATGGATTTGTACAATAGTTGTAGTGGCACTAACAAGGCTATTGACTCTGTTTCCACCCTTCCTCTGCACATGACAACTGACGGTATAAAGCAGTGATTCTCAACTGGTGGGTCACGACCCAAAAGTGGGTCTAGGGCCCATATTCAGTAGGTCACAGGATTTTGCCTGGGCAAAAAACTGAACAGTGTGTCATCTATTCAGACTCCTCAACAGTAGGTGGCGATAATACCCTGTAATGTGAATGGACACCTGCCATTTCACACCATAGACGAAGACCTGCAAAGTTTGTTTACATATGCTAATTGGGCATATTGCAACCATAGACTGTGTGTATATAACTGGACAAAGTGGCCGTGACGTCACCCATTGGTCTCTGAAGGGCTGTTTTTCTAGGCCAATCGGGTTTTCACTCCCTGGATGACATATTAGAACCAAAAACAGGATGTAACCATATTTGGACAAACAGCAGCGGGGCTTACAAAGCATTCATGCCAGGGAACTCATGGGAAGCTAATATTAGCCGCTAGCTTACTGATGCGTTAAAACTTCACCATGCAGTGTCACAGTTACACTGTGTTAGTGTAAACACTTACCCACAGCTGCAGTTGAGTGGATCTCATGTATAACTATGAACATATGGAATAAATAGAAGATACGAAGGTCCGAATTGGTCCGAGTGAAGTTGCGAGCTGCTGCTATAGCGACCTGTCAATCAAACCCAGGCATAGCAGTGATTTGATGGATTATTTGCTGTAATATCTTAATAACAAAGCAAAAGATTAGATAGATAGATAGATAGATAGATAGATAGATAGATAGATAGATGGATGGATGGATGGATGGATGGATGGATGGAT
>JAQQAE010005862.1:0-17210 GCA_029823295.1 Pseudamia nigra
ACATACCTCCACCTCTCCAGATTTTCCTCCACTTGCTCCCTGCTCTCACTACAGATCACAATGTCATCTGCAAACATGATGTAAGTACACTGAACAAAAATATAAATGCAACACGTTTGTTTTTGCTCCCATTTTTTATGAGCTGACCTCAAAGATCAAAGACTCTTTCCATGTACACAAAAGATCAATTTCTCTCAAATATTGCTCACAAATTTTTCTAAATCTATGGTAGTGAGCACTTCTCCTTTGCTGAGATAATCCATCCACGTCAAACGTGTGGCATATCAAGATGCTGATTAGACAGCATGATTATTGCACAGGTTTGTGCCTTAGGCTGGATACAATAAAAGGTCACTCTAAAATGTGCAGTTTTATCACATAACACAATGCCACAGATGTCATAAATGTTGAGGGATTGTGCAATTGGCATGCTGACTGCAGGAATGTCCACCAGAGCTATTGCCTGTGAATTGAATGTTCATTTCTCTACCATAAGCCATCTCCAAAGGTGTTTCAGAGATTTTGGCAGTACATCTAGCCGACCACAGTAGCCCAGGACCTCCACATCCAACATCTTCACGTCCAAGATCATCTGAGACCAGCCACCTGGACAGCTGCTGCAACAATCGGTTGAAAGAATTTCTGCACAAACTGTCAGAAACTGTCTCAGGGAAGCACATGTGCATCTGCAGGGCAGATGGCAGACAGCATCTATGGTGTTGTGTGGGTGAGTGGTTTGCTGATGTCAACATTGTGAATCGAGTGGCCCGTGGTGGTGGTGGGGTGGTGGTATGGGCAGGCGTATGTTATGGACAATGAACCCAGGTGTATTTTATTGATGGCATTTTGAATGCACAGAGATACCGTGATGAGATCCTGAGGCCCATTGTTGTGCCATCCATCCATGAACATCGCCTAATGCAGCAGCATGATAATGCGCTGCCCCAAGGATCTGTACACGATTCCTGGAAGCTGAAAAACATCCCAGTGCTTGCATGGCCAGCGTACTCACCAAACATGTCACCCATAGAACATGTTTTGGATGCTCCGGATCAGCGTACACGACAGCGTGTTCCAGTTCCTGCCGATATCCAGCAACTTCACACAGTCATTGAAGAGCAGTGGACCAACATCCCACAGTCAACAACCTGATCAGCTCTGTGTGAAGGTGATGTGTTGCACTGTGTGAGGCAAATGTGATCACACCAGATACTGACTGGTTTTCTGACCCCCCCCCCCGTAGTAAAACTACACATTTTAAAAGTGCAGTTTTAAAAAGTTATTGAGTCCAGCCTAAGGCCCACCTGTGCAATACTCATGCAGTCGTATCAGCATCTTGATATGCCACACCTGCGAGGTGGCTGGATCCATTATAATTATTATTATCTCAGCAAAGGAGAAATGCTCCCTAACACAGATTTAGACAAATCTGTGAACAATATTTGAGAGAAATGGACCTTTTGTGCACATGGAAAAAATCTTTTATCTTTGAGTTCAGCTCATGAAAAATGGGAGCAAAAACAAGTGTTGCATTTATATTTTTGTTCAGTGTATATACATCAAATTCACTGAGATATATGATATGATACCCAACATTTTACTTTATATACAATATATTTTTCTTGTTCTGCATCTATGTATGTTATATTTGACTTGTATTGACTGTATATGGTTGTATTCATACATTCTGTGGTTAGTGCATCACAACCAGAGAAAATGGAAGTATCAAGTTACATCATATTGTCATTATAGTGACTAGAATTAAGTTGTATGTATATACTCATTTAATAACATCAATAATAAGTCAAACCTTCACTCTAATGTTTATGTTCCTGTCTCACCTGCAGTGGACCATTGTTTAATCCTAGTGTTGAAGTTTTGAGATTAGTTGTAAGCCTCAGATTCATGCATTCATACTTTTTTATAAGTAGTAGTGATTGTTTCTGCTTCAATATGAATGTTATCCTTCTTCTCTGTTTACAGACAGTCTTGGTCAGGCTGCTGACTGACATTTTACTAAAAACCTGCAAGGAGGAGATTGAAGAGTCTAAAATTCAGAATCATGGAGGCTCGCTTTGGTAATATTGTGTTCAGCTCCAAGTTTGACTCAGGGAACCTAGCACGTGTGGAGAAAGTAGAGAAGGGCAGATCCAGTCCTCCAACTGATACAGCTTCCAGTGGCGGCTCATTGTCAGGTTCAAACCTGACCCCTGATTATGAGTTCAATGTGTGGACGCAGCCAGACTGTGCTGGAACAGAGAATGAGAATGGAAACCGGTAACCACAAGCTTTCATTTGGTTGAGTTTGCTTTTCGTCTGCTCCTTGATAACATTAAATTATCCATATGAGGAAACAGCGTCAGTGTGTTAAGTTCTTGTGCACCATTTGTTTTTGTGTTCCAGATCATGGTTTTTCTTCAGTGTACGAGGTGCGGCTCCTGGGAAATTACTGAAGATTAATGTGATGAACATGAACAACCAGAGAAAGCTTTACAGCCAGGGAATGGCTCCACTTGTACGCACTTTACCTGGCAGGACACGGTGGGAGAGGATTCGAGACAGACCCACATCTGAGGTATGTACAGACCCTCTGTCAGAAGGTGTCAGGAAAAGTGCAGAGGACAGCACATATGTTCTGAAAAACATATGTAATGCATTTGTAAAGATCTATGACACTTTTATGGATTATATGGAAGCACTGACTCAAATCGAACCATTGCTCTGGCACCAGTTCTGTCCAGTGCTAATGTCCATGAAGGATGGTTATGTAGCATCTCTACTAGAAGTGTGTCAAGATATAATTTTTTTTTTTTTTTGCGGTAATTCAATAACATTAATTTAGGTTGCACAGTATCCATTTGTTAATAATTAGTACTGGGTATGTTTTTGTTATATTGATGTTTTTACAAGTTGAAAAGCCCTTTACGTTCCTACATCCTAATACTTAAAGCTATATCAGTACTGGTTACAAAAGGCTTCTGTATGGGTTAGATTTAGACAAAATTATGTACGTTAATTTGATTTTTTTTCCCTTGTTTTTCAAAGAGTCTCTTTGAAACTCTCCCATACATGTTTTGATTTCACTGTGAGATGTTGTACCTGCCAACTTTTCATTAGATGAGGCTTTAGTTGGTTGAACAGAAGATCATTCCCATGGTGGCCTGGGTTCATATTCTGAAAGAGGTCTGCTGAATATTGCTTGTGGATGTGGAGCTAATTTTATCTGGAATACAATGGGTTTTAACTTGTGATGTTTTAAAATGTAGAGTTCTGCTGACTCATTGGGGAGGCACAGATGCATTTAAGCTTGAATATTATTGATTATGACTTGCAATGTCATAAATCCAACAAACAAAAAACACCAGACTAGCTTGTTTTTTGAGGATTTCTGAGGACCGACTTCTGAGCAAGTTCTATTTTCATAGCTTTTATTTTTCACTGGAGGTTTTATATAACCTTCAACGCCCTGTTAAGGTGTATTTTTACAATATGGGACCTTTTAAACAAAGTAAACAAAAAGTATGTTTACATTAGAATAATGCACTATATTTGATTGAACGTCATCTTATGTTGTCGCATGCTGTTATCTCTTTAATATATTTCTTGTTCTGTTTTTTCATCAGATTGTCGACAACCAGTTCATCCTCTCATTCACTCATCGGTTGTTAGAGGTGAAGGGGTCGACCACCTTCTTCTCCTTCTGCTACCCATTCTCCTACACTGAATGCCAGGACATGCTGCAACAGTTAGATGAGAACTACCCCAAAGCTGCCCAACTTAGCCCAAGCAGGTAGAACACCACACTGCACACAGTTCATGTTTTATGTTTACCTTGTTGTAAGCGGAGTTGCCTTATTTTCTCATCTGATGTCTGTCATTGACTGATCTCATTACCAGTGCACCAGGCAGTGTGTATTACCACAGAGAGTTGCTTTGCCACTCTCTAGATGGCAACAGGGTGGACCTGCTCACTGTGACCAACTGCAGCGGGATGCAAGAGGAGAGGGAACCCCGTCTGCCTCAGCTGTTTCCTGACACCAACACTCCGAGATCACACCGGTTCACTGGCAAAAGGGTATCAGTCAGTTGTGTATATACATGCTGACCATATGCATCTCAGGGCTTCAAAGCTTCAGTGAGAATTACATGTAACTACTCAAACCTACAACAGAGTTGGAGATGGAGAGATGAAACCATGAATTAAAAAAAAAAAAAATAGAGGTCAAAAGTGAAGATTTGTTTGTTACTTGAAGATTTCACATGGACCACCTACTGCTCAATCTGCTTTTGGTTGTGTGACAGAAAAAACATGTTCACATTCTTTAGCAGCAGCTACGCAAATATATTACTGCAGTCCTCACTTTGTCTCCAGTGTTCAAGAGAGAGGTCAGATTTCACACTGGCTTTTAAAAAGTTCTCCCGTCTCGTCCCGATGACACTCATTTACTCTGATGCTTCCAGACACTTGACTTTTTCCACTAGCAGAGCTTTAACTTGTAAGCCTGTCATGTATCACTTGACAAATTCATGCATTATATACTGTATAATACTGGATGACCATGTCTTATGTCCGGGCACAGCATGCATACTTTTTTAAAAAAGAAATGACTCCTTCAGAAATTGACTTGGACATTGATTATTACAGTAGCAGTACAACCTTCAAAGCTTTTCGTTCAACCTTGAAAACCACACAAACAATAGTTTGTTTTGATAATATCCAAGAGTCGAATGTTGAATACTTGCTGTCGTTAGATCTGAATGTTGTCATCTGTGTCTGTGTGTTTGCAGGTGTTTTTCCTCAGCAGCCGTGTTCACCCTGGGGAAACTCCATCATCTTTTGTGTTTAACGGTTTCCTCAACTTCATCCTAAGAAAGGACGATCCGCGGGCTCACGCCCTCCGTAACATGTTTGTGTTTAAGCTCATTCCTATGCTCAACCCAGATGGCGTTGTACGTGGGCATTACAGGTAAGAAATGCACATTCTTAATTAGTAATGAGGACATGATATGTACACTGGCTGTCAAAAGTTTGGAACACACCTTCTCCTTCGGTTTTTTTCTTTACTTTTATTATTTCTTGACATTATGCTTTAAACTGTCAGTTGTCTTGTGCAGAGGAAGGGCATTACAGAGTCAATAGCCCTATTCATGCCACTACAACTACTGTACAGATCCGTATTAGGGCAAGAAAGAGTTAAGTAAAGACAAATTTACCTTAACCCTCTATAGCCAAGGTAGCTTTTCAGTCCCAGGGGCAGTTTTGTCACTTGCACTTGGGGACACATTCCAAGTTCTTGAGATTTTTTGGATTGACTCATTTTAAAGTAATGATGGAGTGTCTTTTCACTGTCTTCCTTGCCAAAATATGGATTTGTACAGTAGTTGTAGTAGCACATTAAGAAGGCAAGAAATTATACACATTAACTCTTGGCAAGGCACACAAACCATCCTGGGTCACTATCTTGTAAATCTGATGAAGGTGTCATTAAGCTTTACTCCAGCAGAGTAACATGTAGTCTGTGCTTTGTTGTAAGATCCAAAACATGTTTTTTTGATGTAATTTATGTCTGTTTTGTAGGACTGATTCCAGAGGTGTGAACTTGAATAGACAATACCTTAATCCCAGCCATGAGCTGCACCCTTCCATCTATGCAGCCAAAACACTGTTACTGTACCACCACATACACAACCGTGTCCGCAACACACAGGCCAACACTCGTAACAGCCAGTGTGGTAGCCCGACACACACACAGATGCCACCCCTCAATACCAAGCCAGTCAATCAGCATCAATCTCCTCCTCTCACTCCCCTGGAAGTCAGCTTGAACCAACGGAATGCAGAAAAAGATGCAAATCTTGCCCAGTCAGACGTTGCAATGGTAATGGAGGAAAATGCCTGGGTCACCACAGAGATGGAAAAGGGATACCAGAACAGTTCATCCAGTTCAGCAGAGACTGTGGCTGCTGTTAGTGCAGAGGTAACACACCCAGAGCCTGAGCGGCAGGAATCAATCCCACCCCAAGAAGGTGGTGTGGCTTTTTATGTGGACTTACATGGCCATGCCTCTAAACGCGGATGCTTCATGTATGGAAATAACCTTCCTGATGAAAGTCAGCAGGTGAGTTTTTTATCCACTTTTGTCCTTCTAGTAACTGTCAATAATAGCTTCGCACATTTTCTCCCAACATTCCACAACTTCTCTGCTTTCAACCATGCTTATTCCCTTTGCAGGTAGAGAACATGCTGTATCCAAGACTCATCGCTGTGAACTCTGCCCACTTTGATTTCCTGGGCTGTAACTTCTCTGAGAAAAACATGTATGCCCGAGACAAGAGAGATGGCCAGTCTAAGGAAGGGAGCGGACGTGTTGCTATTCACAAGGCCATAGGACTCCTTCACAGGTCAGACATCTGCAGATACATGAGGCTTCAGCAGCCCAGTTTAATGTTTTGTTTCTTAGGTGCTAACTTCATTTCTCAGTGGTGTAATGCTGTGTGTAATGTTTTTAATGAACAAATATGTTTAAGTCATTATGTAATACTTGAGAAAACTACATTTTCTCATGTAAATTTCTACTGTGATGTGAAATATGTAAAAGGGCATCATTTACATACTTGTCTGTAGCCAATAGCAACATACACTTGGTAACATTTTAAAAGAATCAAATTTCATTGAGATGAGTGGTGCACGGTGAGGGCTGATTCCCAGTTCACATCAGCTGGTTACCTTGTAAAAATAAAATTGGCATAACCTGGCTGCACTTACTATTACTGCAGCACATCACCTGGGGAGCCCACCTCCACCTTTTTTATTTTGTTTTACGTGAGGTGGCCCTGTTCTGTCCCTGCTGTTAGATGTCAAAAGTCACAGAGCTCCCACACCACAGCTACACTGCCTAATATATTTACATTATATTGTTATTATTAATGATGTTATTATTAATTACAATAATTATAATAATTATTATTGTTACATATTTAGTGTGATTAAACAGAACTTTAATGGTTCTGAAATTCAAATTGCACTTTGAAGCCAACATTCATTTCTGTTAGTTTTGACAAATTTCTTTGGATTAATCTCTCGCTCGTGGGACCAAACGCTTGCTCATAGTTCAAAAGATGCTGTTAAACAATAGAATTTAAATACGTTGATTGTATTGATTGCATCGTAAATACATAGAATTTAAATATTTAAATTTACATCTGTGGTTCAAACACAGTTCACAGTGACCAGGAAAAAACTTAGAAGACTTCATTAACAGTTGCTTATGCTTAAATTATTTCTGCTCTCGGCTTTCACCAGCTACACTTTGGAGTGTAATTACAACACAGGAAAATCCATGAACACTATCCCACCTGCCTGCCACGACAATGGACGAGCAACTCCACCTCCACCTCCATCATTCCCTCCAAAATACACGCCAGAAATATTTGAACAGGTAGGTAGTCTGTAGTGCTTTGTTGAGAGTTAGTACAATTGTCTGTGCAGTAAACAGAAATGGAATTTTGCGTGTGCCTCAGGTGGGGCGTGCTGTGGCGATATCTGCTCTGGATATGGCTGAGTGTAACCCCTGGCCGAGGCTGGTTCTGTCTGAGCACAGCTGCCTGACGAACCTCAGAGCATGGATCCTTAAGCATGTGCGAAACACCAAAGGCCTGAACACACTTGTCCACGCTCACCCTCCCTTGAGAGTACACCACAATGGCAGCAAGGCTTCACCCCCAAAGAGTTTCAATAAGTATGTTTGCAGCAGAGAATCAACTAAAAGAACTCACTTTATCAAACACAAACAGCTTTTTCACGTTTTTTTGGTTTTTTTTTTTTTTTTGCCCAGCTGTCTGTCTGGCTCCTCTTCTGAAAACACCTTAAGTCGTGTTCGCTGCAACAGCCACAGCAGCAGCAGCCAGACGCCATCGCCGAAGATTCACAGTTCACCAAGCTTTACTTTCGGCTGCCCCCCACCTCGATCCCACGCTCAACACAACGGCACACACAGCAGCATACGAGGAGGCAACAAGACACTCGGGCCAGTCAGGGGTAAGCTGATCTCTCAACCGTCTGTCTGCTTCACTAGATGGAGTTTTCCGTCACCTTTCCCCGGGTGTTTCTTTCCTCTGCCCTTTTTCTGTCTCCATATATCATGTTGTCTGTTCTAGTTTCTTTCTCTTCTGCGACTCATTCCGCTGATGGCTGTTGGCGTGGTTGTTGTTGAACTCAGATCCATGTGTTGGTGTGAACGTTATCTTCAGATTTACTGTGGTGCTGGTGATGTACAATGTGTTTTGGGCATTACTGATTTCTGAGCGAATTGCTCTAATATCTATTGCCAGCATGACCCCTGCATGACCTCACAATCCCTGCCTGTGCCCCGTTTTGACAACCCGTTTTGAAAGGCACCAACACGAAATTGTCTGTTCTGGCGGAGCACTGTGAAGCGTTCAGAAATGCACTGTCAGTCAAAAGTTTGGACACATCTTTTCCTTCAATCGGTTTTTGTTAATTTTACTGTTTTCAACATAAACACTGTAGACATGAAGCTGCGAAAGCAGACATCTGGAACTAGAAAGCACTCAGAGAGCACAGAGCTCTGTCAAGGCAGCTCAGTTTATGATAATGGTGGTTTTCTTCTGGATCCAGCTCCCTAAATGTTGAAGATATATCAGATCCTTGGGCACATTACTGAATCAGCAGACTTTCCACTACAATTTGGTGACAGTTGCATGTTTATGGCTTTATTTATTACATTACAGTAGCTATTTTTCCTCAATCCCTGTAAGTATAAGCATTCTGGATCACTATATTCAAAATATTGCCCATATCTGGATCAAACTTTGTGCTTTGATAGAATGTATTATGGTGTTATCTTATGTTTTTTGGCTAAATTTTCTGGGTGTTATTTGTGGTGTTTCAAGGACCAATGTTGAATTTGGCCCCATTTCACAACGGTGAAGAATTATTCAAAAATCTTCTGGATCCAGACGATGATCCAGATCTCTCCCAGAATCTAATCGATTCGTCCTTGTGCAATTTCTGACCTACCCTGAAAATTCCATTCAAATCTGTTCATAACTTTTCAAGATAAGTTGTGAACAAACAAACAGAAAAATAAACAACGCTGACCAAAACATAACCTCTTTGACGGAGGTAATGATACCTGATGATATGGTGAGAGAATGCAATGAACATTCAAAGCGGTCATCAAAACTACATGTTGCTACCTGTGGCCGTCTATACAAAACAGGGGTGAGGGTTGTTTTTCTTTACTACATAATTCTATATGTGTTCTGTCAAAGTTTAGATGTCTTCTATATTAATGTACAATGTTGAAAATAATAGAAATATATAAAATAAACTGGTGTGCAATTTTGGAAGTTTTTCCACCATACATGTTGGTTCACACCTACTATATCTCGAATGCCTGCTTTTGATTAAAGGTGCTGTCTATAATGTTGGCAAACTAGCTAGCTAGTAGCTGATCATTTGTGGTTGAACAATATAAATGATGAAACAGGTGACCTGCCAGTCAACTTGGCTTACAAGCTCACAGCTGTGAAGCTAGCATGTCTGTTCCTGTTGGAATCTGAAATGCAGGCTGTCTCTCCTCAGTCGTCCTGTGGTTCGAGAAGCTGCAGACGCAAGCTACCGCTACGACTGTTTTCAATTCCATGAGTGTGTGTATAAGCCCGTGCACCTATGAGGTTGTGAGCTGTGTTGACTGTCTAATCATTTACCATGAACCAAAACAAACTGTGGCCTACGAGCTAGTTTGCCAGCATCGTCAACTGCACCTTTAATGGGTATATTTTTTAGTACCGTATATTAAATTCTAAAGAGGAAAAAGTCCTTTGCTAAGACGACTTCTTCACAGTTACTATTTTATTTCGACTGTTGTAATTATTATACTTCAGTTGACAATTAGAGATGATACCAGGGTTCAGCACCAATGGCTGTATCTTTAATTATCAGATTAATGTCATAATTATTATGTCATAATTATTTGCAGTTTGAAGTCTGATATTTGGTCCTATTTGAAATTTGAAGAAGTCAGCAGGTTACATATGGTTTAAATTGTTCTTAAAGCTAAAGGTGCAATGAGGTAAAAACAACGTATATGGTGAAAGAAGGATAAAGATGTCATAAAATAAGCAAAAATGCTGAAATTGGCCCTATCTCGCAATTCCTTCAAAAATTACGTGGATCCAGACAATGATCCGGATCACTCCCAATATCTAATCGATGGCCATTTCCTACATATCCTGAAAATTTTTATCAAAATCTGTTCATGAATTTTTAAGTTATCCTGTTAACCAGACAGATCTTATTAAAACAGTCCCAAGAAAATCGGCAGGAAATTATAATCAGATCATTATGCACTAATTTTGAGAGGCCATCACAGAAAGAGTAAAACTTCACACCCAAGAAACTACTGTACAACTAGCAAATGTTGACTACTTTTGCTTCACAAGACATGAATTTCCAGTAGAGTTGAAGTTTTTCTTACTGCAAAATGTACAAATTATTTGACTAATAATTATGTCAATCAACTCTCCAAGTGAGAGGAAGCTCCAACACAGCCACTTTGCGTTTTTGCGAATGCACAAAATCCCTGCATGTGTCTGAGCACCTGTGTGTCTCTCTCTGTAGACGCTAAGCCTCAGGAGAAGAGACGCCCCCCCCACCACCGCTCCATCCTACGGTCTCCCAGCAACAGCCACACACCCACCCGTCCCCCGCTCTCACCCCCTTCCTCCTCTTCCTCCTCGTCTTCCTCAGTGTGCGCAGCGGGCTCCTGCCCCCTCCCGGCTTCCGTCAGTATGACAGGTCTGTACTCCCTCCAGCCTCCCAGCCTCTCCACCTTGCTCCCCTCCTTGCAAGCATTGCCCCGCCCCGGGCTGCTGTCCAAACTGAGCCCCCTCCTGCTCCAGGGCCTCCCACCGGCCACCAACACACCAACAGGGCCGCCCCAGGACTGAAGCTGACTTACCCTTTGTGTTTGAGTGTGTTCGTTTGTGTTGGGTGAATGAGTGAGTCTACACTCTTTGCATCTCTTCGAAGACCAGATAAGATGCATTTTTTAGTCGCATCACAAGACTTTGTAGACAACCGCCTGACCAGGTAGGATCACTGTCTGGTGGGTGTGTATGTGTGTGTGGAACATGATTGGTGCTAGCTCTCCTAACCTTTCTCAAAATGTTAGCACTTTTCTTTTTGTCCGTATCTGTGTAATAACATGTATGTTTGCGCCTTAGGGTACATAATACTCAGCACAAATATTCCTCAAATCGTAAATATAAAATGTGCAGGAAAAGTGTTTCTTTTATCACCAACCTTGAATAAACTCAGTAGCAAAGTTTATGTGAGGGACGATAAGTGACTTTGAGAAAGAGGAGACAAATTCTAGCCTACGCCACCTTTATTTTCAGAAAAAAAAAAATAGTAGATCTTATCAGTTTACTGTTATTTGGAAAAAACAAAAGTCAAGAATAGGCTTGTTTTTCAGTCTAAACCCAAGTAATGAGGTTAGAGTCCCCATGTTACTGTACAGGTATTTGATAAATTCCAAGGTCATTTCATGCAGTTTCTATTAAATCAGATGGGATTTGAAATCGGCTATGTATGAGATATTTTATCTTTGCCATTTTGCACATTATTTTTTCATTTTTTTGAGTGTATTTTGTCGGGATGCACCGATCTATAGACTAGTCTGCCAATATTTACGTTTTTGGACTGTCAGGGTAACAGTCGCCACTGGCACCGACTGATGTTTGTTCTGTAAAAGACGATTTAACTCAAGTGCACTGGTCTAAACTGAATAACCAAAATAATATGAAAATGAAGTGAACAATGAATAAAAACATTGGTGTCAGTGTTGACTGTTTTCCATATTATTATTTTAAGCATATGTATCAGCTCAGAATTTGGTGCATCCTTGTTTTTTTTTTTGCTGAAGTTTCTTTAGAGCATCTTAAAGCACCTTGTGATTTTATATTTTTGTCTGTTTCCTGCATGTGAAAACTAAACTAACTCACACTTGTAACTTTTTGGAGTTGGTTAAAGAAGTGCTCCATTCATTACATTTACAGTGCTGTGAAAAAGTATTTGCCCCTTCCTCATTTTTTATTTTGTTACATATTTAATTGATTTTTTTTTTTTTTTAAAGGAAAAAAATCTATCCAAATATATCTGAACCTGTGCGAAAATTATTTATTCCCTAAACTAGGGGTGGGCAACCTTTACAAGAGACATTTTTGGAAAGGCAGAAAAAAATGTCTGGAGCTGCGAATAATATTCAAACCCTTTACGTATCCCATAATATATGACACATATTTGAGCTGAAAATACATCAACACTAATTTGGTCACTATTTTGTTCTTATTTGTTCATTTTGTTATTTTTGCAAATTTTTGTTTAATTCACTGAATATTTTGTTTATTTTGCAGATTGTTTGGTTAATTTTTTGTTCATTTATTTCATTGTTTTATTTGTTTTTGTGAAAATTGTCTTATTTTCCGGATTATTTTTGTCATTTGTTGTTGAGTTTCATAGTTTCGTATTCATTTTTTTGAATATACAATACGTATAATATGTATAATTTTCCTTCAGTTGATTTATTATTTTAGTCACTTGTGAATTTTTTGTTGTTTTTTCCATACTATTTTTGCTTTGGTTTGTCTTCATCAAGAATAAAAGTTTTCTTTATAATTTTCAGAATGTTTGTTTATTTTTGTTAATTTTCTTTATTTTTTCACTTTTGATCATTACATTGTTTTTCTTGACGATTTTGTTCACATTGTAGATTATTTGCATCAGTTTCGTCTTCATTTGTGTTCATTTTGTAGGTTATTTTTTTTCTTCTTCTTCTTGATTTTTGTGCTTATTTTGTTCATTTTGCTTTATTATAATATGCTGTTTCCATCACTGGACAAAACCTATAATCAAGCATTTGCGATAACAGCCAATGAATTTTTTCACATCACTGTTGAGGGATTTTGGCCGCTCTTCTTTGCAAAATTGTCTGAATTCAGCCACATTGGAAGGTTTTCGAGGACGAATGGCCTGTTTAATGTCATGACGCAGCATCTCAGTGACATTTCAGTACAGACTTTAACTGGGCCGGATCAAAACCTTAATTGAATTTTTAAGCCAATCGGGTCCCTTTTACAATGACGGAACTGGCACGGTTCTGGTTTGCGAACCTAGTTCTGAGCATTGATCTGCCATCATGGTAATGTTTACGGCCACACAAGGGAGTACTATTTACATCCACAATAAAAGTGCAGGACCACCCCTGCTGATGACACAGTGGTGAACAGAATAATTAATCTCAAAACTGGTGTAAATGCGGCCGGTTCACGAGATGGCACCAGGGTTCCAGGGAACCCGAGTGGCACCACTTCACAAACCATGGTTCATTTGGTGTAAAAGGTGCAGCCTCAGACGTGCACTTTCTGGTGTGTTTTGCGTCTTTGTCCTGCTGCATCACCCAAGTACAATTGAGCTTGAGGTCAAACCGATGGCCAGACATTCTTCTTCAGGATTTTCTGATAGAAAGCAGAATTTACGGTTCCCATCAGTTACAGCAAGTCGTCCCGGTCCTCAAGCAGCCGTCAGCAAAGCGGCCCCCAAACCATCATGACCACTTTTTCACAGAACTGTAAACTCTGATGACTGGAAGTCACCTATCATGACTGTTTTGTTTGCAAGTTGAAATGTTTGTCATTGTTCAAACCTGCGATCCGTATCATTCCAGTGTCGGTCTTGATATTCACAGAGTAGCCTACTGCCAGAAACCTCATGTGGACCATCACTGGCTTAAATCCTCATGAATGGTGACAATGATAAGAGCTACTTTGGGTGATGAAAAAGTCACTATGTTTGTCCATAAGCAATACAAGAGAAATATCTCTTTCCAACAGTCAAAGTTGGGCATTTTTGATAAGATTCTAGTATTAATTTTTGTGTAAATAAAGTGTAGGTTTTTTGTTACCCATTACATCAGACTCATGAAAAAAAAATTGATGTTGTGAAATTCATTATTTTTTTAACCACATTTGTGTTTCCTAGTGGATTTGGCAGATATATAGTAGGCTGTCAGTGGTCAAAGTTAATATATTTTTCAATTAATGGAGCTGAGAAATTACCTTGTTGTCTCAGTGTGTATGTAAACATCATGGATAATTTTGTCACCAGAGGAACTTGTCTGTAGTTCAGGTTTGGTCGCTGACAGTCCTTGTTTTAGACATTTTAGCTGCACTATACATGCGGACGTTATGTTTTTGTGACCTGAAAAGGCTTTTGTTTGTTGAGCAGCAGATAAACCAGATCATTAAATGACAGGATTAAAATCGCTTTCAGAATATGTGGCCTCGCCTTGCTGTAGCTCTCGTCTGTTCCAGTGCTGTTTGACTGTGTTGTTATGGTGTGCCTTGCTCTGGTGTCTGCTAAAAACAGTAGGTCTCTGCTCAATCCTGTCACCTTATTGTTCAGATTATATCACGATCTATGTCTTCTCCACCTGCTGTATCATTATCCTCATCTGGAGAATCTTGCCCTGAGGAATTTATAACAGAGAGAACATGTATTTATAATTTAGTGGCTTTTTGAGTGTATAGGCCTTTAACACTGTACAGTTAATCTGTCGTAAATAGATCATATTTTAAAACAAATTTGTATAACCCCGTTTCCAAAACAGTTGAGCAACTGTGTAAAACATAAATGAAGACAGACATGTACCAATCTGTAGCATGTCCACTTTAAGTGTCTAGGAACTGAAGAGACTAATGTACTGTGTGTTAATGTGCAATGCATTGTTTGATGTAGGATTTCAACTGATCAGGAGTTCAGTCTCTGTTGTTGTATATTATCATGCACCATATGGTGTCAGTAGATGACAAGTCAGGACTGCAGGCAGGCTGGTTTAGCACCCAGACTCTTGAATACAAAGAGTTGGATTATGTTTTGGTATTGTCATGCTAAAATAAACAAAGCCTTCCCTAAAAAGACACGGCACAGTGATGTAGTGGTTAGCATGGTAGCCTCACAGTGAGGTGGTTAGCATGTGGGCTGCAGTGACCGTGGCTGCAAAAATGAATTAATAAAGTACCATAAAAAATAAATAAAAGATCACTACAACAGCATTAGTATTGTTTTCACAAAAGTGCTATTAAGCGCTAATAGAGCTTAGAAATTCACAAAGCACTAAGGGATATAGCTACCATACACAGACACAAAACAAAGAAAAAAAAACTAAAAGCTGATGTACGCTAGCGAGAGGGATTAAACCAGGAGGCAAAGGAGCGGTACGGTCAGAAAATAAGTACAGTCGGAGGAATTGATCCGTATGAACACAGTGGTCAAAAGATTTTGCCGAACGAACAATGCTCACTTATTCTTGTGTCTTGTTTGTGGCATAAATACATATGCATCAGAATAATTTAAAGAGTACAGGTCTCAAGAAACATGCACTTTATGAATTCCTGGGTACAAGATCTGAAAATATTTCAATAAGAAGAAAGACCATTGTGTAAATATAACAACTGGGAATATATAGTTGGTGACATCACATTCCCAAGCTCTATACATCCCCATACTGTACCTTCACTAGTGCTGGATTTTGAACTAAGCGGGACGGTCCTTTTCCTCTTTAGCCCATGTTTTTATTTAAATTTTACACAGCAACTCAACATTTACGAAACAGGGTTGTACGTTACAGGTAATGTTTGAACAAGAATTGTTAAGACCTGAAAACATATAAGCAAACCTGTCTAATATTGTGGAAAATTCACACTTCTCAGTGTGACAAACCATACTGAGACACCAAGCGAAAACTCTTTAACCCTTATCAACTGATTTCTCTGTAGCCAGAGCCCAAGATGAGGCACAAATTCAGATCCATGCTCGAAAACAAGAGGGAGAATGTACTATGGTTGTGTTCTGCTTTGTCACTGTGAAGTCTATCTTCGTCTACAAAGACAAAAAAAACGCTTTAGGTAGAAACGTACGGTATACATAGTCACATTCTCACTGGGCCAGTCTGCATTCTACTCCTTATGAGAATTGTGCCGTTTTCCTTCACTGTGGTGCTAATCCTCTCCACTGAACAAGGGTTAAGTGTTTGTGTAACATCTCTACAAGTATCACCTTGAATGTGCTGCTGTCTTTCCTCTGGAATAAAAACTATCCCTTTGTGAAGCAAAATCTGTGTGTGCGCGTGTGTTTTCTCTCTTTTGGCTCTCGTTTTCGTGTCATGTCTACTTTCCTCTTCCTCGTTTCCATTTACTGTACGAACAATTAGATGCTCCTTATGAGTGAAACAGACAAACCACTAATGCACAGTACATCAGATGAGGGAAGAATCCACTGTGGATACAAATATCACTGCATATTTAGTTCAGTTTGAAAGCCTATTCCTAGGATTGCTGATGGATGGATCTTTTTTCTCCTTTATTCCTCTTTATTCATGTCCATTCCTCTGCTCGGCAGGCCTCAGCTGTCCAGACTTTCAGGCTGGTGGATCCAGTTCAGCCGGCTGGTCCAGAATGCCTTTCGCCATGCGTTCTGGACGTGTGGGGAGAGGTTGTCGACCTCTTTCAGTCACCCGTCACCCCACAGAGGTTAGCTTCCATCACAAGCAGACCGTTTATTCTTATCTCTTGCTGCACATATAAGGCACAAATGGCATATCATGTCATATCTTATTATATCCTCTCCATCCGTCACAGACTTCTAAAGACCTGGGGCCTGAATACCTTCTTTCCTCCATCACATTTAGCAAGTGAGTGCAACTGTTTGGGTATCATGGAGCATGTTCTACATCCATGAAGTCCATACTACCGTAAAGTGCTTATGTGATTTGGCATAAAAAAAACAAGGACCCTCATTAGGAAAACCTGTCTATTGGATTTTGAGGTTTATATAAACTCTGATGTACAATAAAAGCGGTGAAAATCTGAATTTGCTCAGTGCCACTATTCCTGCGAAATCCACACAAGAAGAACAGGAAAAATTTGTGACATCACAAGCCATAACCAATCATAGTTGAGATAAACTGTACTAGCCCCATCCCCATGAGCCAGTAGATTGACAGTTTAAAACCAATCATATCCGAGATCAAATTAGCCCCACCCTCATGAACAGCTGATAATATTCCTGACTTCTATAGAGTGGCAGCAAAGATGGAATTTCCCTATAGGGATAAAGTGCTATTAAA
>JAQQAE010005863.1:0-17210 GCA_029823295.1 Pseudamia nigra
CCCCAGCAAAAAGTGTACATGCAGGTTATGCTGTTATATCGTCCCTACCAATGTTGAGACCAAACCTACGCCCTTGCATACAACATACTGATGTGTTCATAAAATTCACACACAGACGGGAATTTTTACACCTCCAGATGAAAACATTTTAAAAAGTTCATATTTAGTCACAGTATTGCTGATTCCTGACAAAGTGAAGCTCTAATATTGTTGTGAATGATCATTTTAAAGTAGCTGATCATAAAAGACAGTCATCATACAGTATATGTCAGTAATCACAATCTTGACATGAAATGGATCAAACACTATGTGCATATTGACTTTTCATGCTAAGTTTATTGCAATATGCTTTATTGTTGAGTCCTCAGTTTTGCTTTAATGCCTCCACACCATGTAAGTTAGGTTGGTTATTGTTTGAGGGGAAAATGACACCAGTAGGTTGTTTTAACTTTTAATTTTCTTGCAGGCATGCATTACCTCCATGCGGAAGCTCCAGTTAAAGTCATTCACAGAGACCTCAAGTCACGCAATGGTAACATATGAACACTGTTTTTTTATTAGTGTTTACACTCTTTGCTGCTGATTTAGTCATGAAAGTAGAATAACTTATAATTCTACCTTTTTCTTGTGACTTTCATACCAGTATTTGTCATTTTGACTGGCTGACATGTATCACCTCATTGTCACTGGGTTTTGGTTCATTTTTAATAACGGTCACACCCACAAATGTGTCATGCAAACTGAGAAAAGACTAGAGCAGAAAAACTGTGCATTTCTTTCAGATGCCTTACACAGTTTTTACATATTGAATTGCAAGTACTGAAAACTTCATTTTCTATTTGAGCTGCCTGTTGTTGTGACAAAGCACTCCGTTTTTCCTTTTCAAGCATGAGGTCATTATGTTACTTAATACTGTGTATTATACTATAGAACACTGGCTCTCAACTGGTGGGTCTTTACTCAAGTGGGACATGTATTTACTTATTCTCAGAGGGTTGAAAATTGAGTGGTTTGAATAATAATAATAATTGCTTTTGATTGCTTTTTATCTTATGCTGGATTTTTATTGATGGTAACAGAAATTTTTTATTGAAGCTAAAAGGGTATGTTGTACTTTATTTTGGTGATTTTTTTCTTTATTATTTTACTCAATTTTATGCATTTTCCCAGTTATGTTGATTATTTTTTTATCCCTTTTGCTATTTTTTGTATTATGTTTACTGGGGTCTAAAATACCGGTACATTTGAATAGTTTGTGACATGATAATGGCAGTCACAAAGCAAAATCAGTTGACGACCACTGCTGTAGAATGTATTCCTATTATTTACAATGACCACTTTCTCTCTTTTTTTTTTGTTTAGTTGTAATGACAGCAGACAAAGTGCTGAAGGTTCGTAAACTGAGCATATATGGACACCCAACATTGATTTGCATTTATATGTTCTCTGTTTTTCTAACATTTCCTCTTTCCGTCTCTTTTTTTGGGACTGTAGATTTGTGATTTTGGGGCATCTAAGTTTCTGTCCCACACCACCCACATGACCGTGGTAGGGACATTTCCATGGATGGCTCCTGAGGTCATTCAGAGCCTGCCTGTGTCCGAAACCTGCGACACCTACTCATATGGTGTGGTAAGTACTCTGTATCTACGCTGTTAAAACTGGAATCAAACATCAAGACTGAAAATTATACATGACTGGATGTTTGACTAGAGCCCTCACATGGATACTAAGTATGCGTTAACACAACTAAACTTTCAAGACATTTGACATAGTCATAGCATTCAGGGTTATTGGAGGGAAATCAATCCCTCTCAAAATTAATATATTGTCCTCCAGTAAAGAACAGTTTAAATTTGAATACTTTTAAATGATGTGCAACTTATGAGTCTGTGAAAGCTTAATTTTGTTTATTTACATTCATTTTGTGTCATTTTTGCTCATTTTCTTGATTTCTTGATTTTGTTCATTTATTTTTCATTTATTGGATAATTTTATTCCTTTTTTGTTAAAATTTAGTACACTTCCTGGATCATATTGCCTATTGTTGGTCATCATGTGGGTTTTTTGCTAATGTTCTTGGTTATTTTGTTCAGTTATTGTCAGAGTCTATAAATTTTTTTTCATTTATTGGATAATTTTATTCCCTTTTTGTGAAATGTGGTTGATTTCCAAGGTCATGCTGTCTATTTTTTGTCATAATGTGGCTTTTTAGTTCATTTCTGGATTATTTTATTGATTCAGTGCTTATTTTGTGCATTCTGATTAGATGTTGTTATTCATTATATTACATATTAAATTAAAATGAACAAAATAAGCTGACTCTTCATTCCTGTAGATTTTAGTATCCTTCTATTGTCTTTTACATGTAGTGTAAAATACATACAAGTGTCATAATAGAATAAAAATACTGGAAAATACTGGGCTCTCCATTCACGAGAAATCACACCAACAAGGTAAATGCTGATGCCACCGGCCTACCAACAGGATGAAGAAAATGCACTTTCAGACATTACTCTTTCAGCGTAGAGGCTGAGAAGAAATGAATGAAGAATGAACAAAATTAAAAGAATTACAAGAAGCAGCAAAAGTGTAAGATACTCAAAAATATGAACAAAAATGAGCAAAGAAATGACAAAACCAAACAAAGGTAGTAAAATAGTGATCAGTTTGAAAAAAAAAGCAAGAAAATGACAAACATGAAATGAATAAATAATCAAGTGAATGAACAGAATTATAGACAAATGAGAAATCATAAAAATTGCTCCAAAAGCTAAGTTTGGGAAAGACAGTAATAGTAACTGGGTATGTTCTATGGTATCAATTTGGCTAGCCTGTATTACTTCCTTTTGAAGTTACTGGGCACCTGGGTGACAACAATACCCCATCAGCCGCGGGCTGAGAGGTAAAAAACTGCAATAAAAAAAGGATATTATGTCAGTTTGTCATTAATATTTGGCCCGTTTTTGCTCATTCTGTTGCTTTCTTTGATAATTTAATTTTCCCCTTGTGGGATCAATAAAGTATCTATCCATCGAATTGATTACTTAGTTCATTTTTATTCCTGTCAAGCTTTTACCAGGAAGGCAGAAATAGATGCATTAACAATTAACTAAAACACAAAAAATAAAGTCTCTAATACGGAGAACTTCCCAGAGGGTCCGGAGACACCGCCCTAAAAATGCCCCCTAGGTTCAAAACAAATCTAGACTCTTACAAGTACAAGTAATAGTGTATTAAAATGTACTGACACTGAGCTGATTTTGCTGGGATATTTTTTTTGCTGATTCGTGGCATCTTCTATTAAGACATCATCACAGCTGTCTGACTACTAATCCAAACATGCGTATGTGAATGAACTGACACTCTGCTCTGCTGTGACCAGGTGCTATGGGAGATGCTGACTCGGGAGGTTCCTTTCAAAGGTTTTGAAGGGCTACAGGTTGCGTGGCTGGTGGTGGAAAAACAAGAGGTACAGTATGAATGCTCAAATATGCTGGCACACCTTCCCACATGAAGTATTAGTGTGTAGACACAGCGAAGTTTGAGGAAGCTGGAGGAACAATGCAATGCTCTCATGGTTTCCACTGTGAGTTGGTGAAGCGGAGTATTTTTAGGCCTGATGTCAGTTCTCTGCTCTTGTAAGGCCTGGATACACAGCAGTGGCGCTTGGCCTGACTCCCCTCTGGCTAAAGCCTTTACGAGAGAGAGGGAGAGAAAGAGAGAGAGAGTGGGAGAGGGAGGGACATGCAACAGACAAACAGAGAGACGGAAGGGAAAGGAGAATGAAGGGTTGATTCTAGAGGTTTATGTGGGGTGGGGAATGATGGTATTACAGTGTCTGTGTATCAGTTATTGACACGCCTGAAACCCTCAAACACACACATATACACACACATGGTGGACGGCCAATAAACAACTCTGAGAACATGATTCCTGCGTAGCTTTTGGCTAATCTCCAAATACTCTCCCTAAATAACTCCCACTCTCTCTCTGTCTCTCTCCCCCTTTTTTCTTTCCCAGTCTCCCTCTGATTTCCCCTCCACTGTGATACCTCTCTTCCTGACCCTCTTACTTGCCCTCTCTCCCCTCAGCTGGTGATATTTTAGGATTAATCCCCAGAGAAAACTGTTTCCATGTACTGCATCGTACTATGGGGCTGTCTGGGTTCATTCAGGCCTTTGTTGATATCAAGGGATGTTTGCAGAAAGGATTTTATCTCAGTAGTATAGTGCGCTGCAAAGTCAGTCAGTTTTTGAGTGTTAAATTACAAAAGAATGAGTGCAATTTAAGGATTATATGACATATTGCACCTATAGTTGATAAAATGGAAATATTGGAAAGGGAAATGTGGACTTTGTGGGTCATTGTGGTCAGTGATCCTAACCACCCAGTAATACATTAAATTAGTATTTAACTGCACAGAAAATTTCCTTTTGCTCCGAGTGCCCCATGTGTCTATAATTCCACCAAACTGATGAAAAAGAAAAAGAAATGGATGATAATAAGTTGATTAATAAGGTTGTAAACACTATGCAAGTCATTATTAAATAAAGCAATGCAAGGGCTGCACAATTAATCACATCGAAGTTGCAATTTAAATATCAGCTCGAGCACTTAACCCTTTTGTGCATGAATTAATAACTGGGGACATGACATGCTGAGCCGTTCAGTACTTCCAAATAATCTTTCAAATAGTGTCACTTAAGATGAAAGGGTGGAGATCTGAGTCACAGAGGATAAATTCTGGTTGCCTGCATGAGTTTATTTAGAACTGAAATAGCTTCCTGGATAGGTAGGGAAGCGTCTTCAAACCAAATTTTCAGTCCAGTCGACAGAAGGAAAACCACACGCCTTGCATCCCTTTCCAAACTATCCTGAAAATTTTTTATCAAAATTTACTTATGACTTTTTGAGTTATCCTGTGAATAGACAGGCAGACAAACAAACGGGACAAAAGCATCACCTCCTTGGTGAAAGTAATTATGCATTTTATTAAGTATTTGGTTTGTTTTTGTTAATTTTTCTTGTTTTTGCGTCTAATTTGGGCCATTTACTTGATTGTTTTGTTAGAACAAAAACAAAGAAAATCTTTCTTTAGCAACTTCTTGATTGTTTGTCCATATTTTCTGTGTTATAACAGATTATTAATACTGTACATGGTGTTTACAATGTAAATCCTGTATAAATGTAGTTTCACTGTAAAACTGAAGTGAAAACAAAACAACAAGTAGAACGGGAAGCCCCTCTGTTATGCCTTGCTAAGAAGTGAAGACTTGTGTGTTTGTCTTGTATCTAGAGGCTGACCATCCCCACCAGCTGTCCAGCAAGTTTTGCTGAACTGATGAGGAAATGTTGGCAAGCAGATGCAAAGGTGAGCTGAGGGTGTAAGGGATGCACTGACAAAAAGGAATTTGTATACTTTTGAAACCAATAGAACTATATTATTATGAAGCATGTCATTTTCTCTATCTGTGTGTATGTTTCTGCAGGAGCGCCCACTGTTTAAGCAGGTGCTGGTAACCCTGGAGGCTATGGCTAATGACAGCAGGCTACCGGACCAGTGTAATTCCTTCTTACATAACAAGGACCAGTGGAGGTAAACAAACACACAAAACACAGCTTAAGGGCATCCATGAATGTGTGAGGATTTTTTTTAAATTATTGTGGATTCCTGTACTCCATATGTTGTACATGCACATCTAGGGGTAGACAAGCTGCAGCTCCTAAGATAAATGTGGCTTCTGTGGCTTTATCAAAAACAAAAATATTTCAGAGGATGCACAAGTATTCTAAACATCATTATCAGCCAGTGCCAGCTGTGCTGACTGACTAGCTATCTGCAAAGATGACATTTTCTGGCATTATTAGATTTATCTTCTCCGTTATATTATATGCTGTTTGTATGGCTGAAATTGTTGTCAGAATTTCACAATCAATTCATTCCTAATTATGTCTTAGGAAAGTGAGAATATCACTCTACGACTAGGTGTTGCAATCCCAAATGATTCAGCACAGTACTTACTCAAGGCAAGAACTGCTGTATCATTTGGGATTGCAACACCTATGCCATAAAACAACTGCATCCTTGAACAAAAAGAACCAACCATTATTATTAATGTGGATCTTGATCAGGTCAGAATCTTGTGGTTTGCAGGTGTAACTAACATTTTCCTGCTGTAAACCTGATCTCTTCCCAAATATAAAAATGTGCACTCTAGTATCTAATATACAATGTAAATCATGAGGTACTTAGATTTACAAGGGCTTGGATATTATCTGACAGGTATGTTTTTGGTTTTTGGGCTTGTAGATTGTAATGACTGCTGACTCCTGCCCTCTACCTTAACCTTCACCATCCCAACGGAATGCCTTAACCCTTACTTAACCTGGTCCTGCACCTCATGTGCAGTCAGTTTGAAGTCCCTATAAAGCCAGACTACCAGCAAAAACACACGTTTCGTTGTATTCACTGGACATTATACTGACTTTCATTAATTTCACTGCCGGTGTAACAACAATATAACTACCCTTAACCTTCATCTTCTCCCATATTTAATGATTTCAGTTGTGGGGACCTGTATTTGATTCCTATAAGGTACTGTAATCCCTGAAAATGACTGTGGATCAAGATTGACGTCCCCCATAACATAATAACTTGCTGGACCACACTCTGTGGACTCTAAAGCTTAGGAGAGAAGCTGAATGTGTGACCCTGCACTCCACTTCAGTCTATATTAAGCTCTCTGGAAAGTGTCCATGGAAGAGATTCCTCTACTCCTCCACTGCAAGAAAGAAACTGGGGGCGGGGGGGTTCCTGTAGTGGGGGAAGGCACAAAAGAAATCAAGTGGAGAAGAAGTTCAGTGAGGAACAGAAATGTGTCTAAAACACAGTGGGAGGAAGCAAAATGGTGAGGACAGTGGGAAACGAGAGTGACAGGAAGAGGAGAAAGGTGGGGGACGGAGCAGAGGTGCGAGATTCTGTGCATATTTAACATGAGTGCAGCGAGGCAATCAATTCTGAGTGAAGTTTTGGGTACGGGTGGAAAAAGTTGGAGAAGCAGAGGGGTGGAGAGCCGATGAGTGAGGGAGGTGAAGGGGCGGGATGAATGAACAGAGAGGTATGGAAGGAACACAGGAGGCGGTATGGCTCTGCGTCACATCTCTCTATATTTAGTTGCTGCAAGAGCTGATTGTGATTGTGAATGCAGGTTCACAGTCACTCAACAACCGAACAGTGACCTCCTGTGGTAGCAGGACATACTGCATTATCTACAGCAATGGAGAAAAAAAGCCTGAAAAGACTGCTTGGGGTTTTAGTTGAAAGTATATCAGTCGTTAAATACTGATCATTTTGTTTGAACTACAGCAAAGAGCTTAAACCTTGCAACAAATAACCTTTTACTCTTTGAAATAAGTGGAATTTAAATTTAAAAGCTGGAGTGTTATTGCTGGATATAAGAGTATGTTTTTTCTTTTCTGACTTTTAAAAAAGTTTCAGATTTAGGCTGTAAATTGAAGTTACCATATACGGTTTCTCGCCCACTGGTGAAAAAAAATATGTAGATCAATTTTTTTTTTAAAAACAAACAAACAAACAAGGAAACAGCGCATATAAATATGAAGGAACATTTATGAGAGGAAAATGATGCTGTTATACAAACTGTCACTTTTAATGTTATTTTATTATTAGTTCAATAGGTATTCACAAAAATTACATTTTCATAATGTAGTACCGTTTTCTGCCGGATATAATTTTGTAAATGTTTAAGATCTGTGGGCACATTACTGAATCAGCAGACTTTCCACTACACTTTGGTGTCATGTCTATAGCTTTCTTTGCTACCTTACAGTGGCTATTTTTCTTCAACCCCTGTACGTACTGTATAAGCATTCTGCATCACTATATCTGGATTATTGCCCATATCTGGATCAAACTTTGTGGTTTGATAGAATCTATTCTGGTGTTGTCCTACTTTTTTATAGGTCTTATTTGTAGTGTTACAATGACAAATGTTGAATTTTCCCTATCTCATAATGGTGAAGAATTCTTTAAAGTTTTTCTGGATCTGGATGATGATTCAGATCATTCCCAAAATCTAATTAATTTGTCCTTGTGCAATTTCTGACCTATCTTGAAAATTTCATCCAAATCTGTTCATAAATTTTCAGGTCAACAAAGAGATAACTAAATTAGCACAGACAAAACCATAAGCTCCTTGGCACAGGTAATAAGTAAATTCAGTAAACTATGTACAAGCATTTCTGTGTTAATTGTACACATTTTAGGCACCTTGTCTCTGTTGTTCTGTCAGATTAAAATGACCACAATCATGCATTTCTCAATCACAGCAGAAACAAGAATAAACATTTCAGTTTCTCCACAATGAAGTGTCAGCATTTAGTGCTACCCCCCTTTGCACTGAAGATGTTTAAATATTTGGTGCATAAAATATGAGATAAAGTGACTTTCATTCAGTATTGTTTTGGCCACAGGAATGGATGCCACATTAAATGTGTATTTTTGCATGTTAAATCCATTTAGTGCTAATTTTTATGTGTTCATACTGTGCACATATTTTCTGTATTTTCATTTAGTTTTACCAAACAAGAACCCAAAGGTGGATATTTGCATGTTCTACACCCATACTCATTTTAACATGTTTATTCATCATGGTCAAAATTAATAAGGTAATAAACCACAAGTCCACAAACATTTGCACAGTAATGCACCCAAATTCACATTGGTACCTTATCTCAAAACCGATGAATTATAATTTTTTTACACATGTTGTGCAAGTGTTTCTTTTTAAGTATGATTTGAGTACTCATTTAGAGGAGCACAGAGAAGGACTGAGTGCTTTTGCCAGTTCGTCAGAGCTGCAGCATTCTAGTGAAATATAAAACAGAACATGCAACATGTTCAGTTATACAGTAGTTGCTTTGACAAGCAAAAGTTCTGGTTAATTTAGAATAAATCATGCTTTCAAAAGAGTCTTGATTTCAATGGAATATTTTAGTGTTTATATGATTTTGATTACTCAGTTACTTCTTCTGTACAGCTTCTTGGGCTACTTTTTTTCATGCTGCTGCAGCAACATTTTCTCATATTTGCAACAGGTGTGAAATTGAGTCGACTCTTGAGCGCTTACGGAAGCTGGAGAGGGAGCTCTACTCCAAGGAGAAGGAGCTGGAGGAGAGGGAGAGGAGGCTCCGGTTATGGGAAGAGAGGCTGATGGAAAGATCCAATATGACGCCCAGTCCAACGTCTTTACTGATGGAGCGCTCAAACATCTCACCTGTGAGTGACCTGGGAGCTAATTAAATGCTGGGTGCTACAAGCACATATTTGGGTCCAAATATAATCATATTATTATCACAGATTTTTCTGTGGAATGGATGGTTCTTCTTATGCAGCCAGCAGCACAAAGAGTATATAAATATTTTACTTTCATCACGTATTGTAATGAAGGCTTACTGTAGTTTGCTGCAGACTTCAGAAGATTACAGAGCTTTTGGATCCAATATTGAGTTGAATGTAAACCCTTTTTACAGAGTAACTTTAAAAACTGTGGTCAAAACAAGTTAAAATTATGTGCCTATATCAGGTATTAACTTTTAGTAAGAAGGGTACAGATAGTTCACAGGGGTCCTCTTTCAATAAAGTCTACGCAGCAGTTCATATGGCTTGCTGGTTTGCTATTAAGTGGAAATTAATAAACTGTTATACTTGTCCTTTCAGTATATCACCCCGCATTCTATTCTGATACCCCAAAGCAAAATTGAAATACTACCTTGTTTGTTTGCATTGACAATCTTTACCTTGATTTCTCTTTTCAGTTCTTTACACCTATGTCCATCGGTTCGACTGGCTCGTTCTTCCGCTCCCACTCTCAGGACTCTAACAGTGCAGCAGTTAGCAGCGCTGGTGTCAGCTCTCTCCTCCGGACCCTCAGCAACGGCGACACAGAGAGGGGAAGCAGTGCCGTGCTGGACAGAGGAATGGGGTCGTTTGACGGTGGGAGACTGCATGCCATGCTCCGAGGGTTGCAGGGAAGATTTGGAGAGGAAGATGAAGGTGAAGAGGGCACCCTGGAGGAGAAAGGCTGGGGGCAGAGGGACAGAGATGACAGTGGGAGTTTGGAGGGAGGAAGGGTGCAGGTGACACTCAGGAGCTTCCCGGGTGGTGTGGTGGAGAGGGAGGAGAGGACATGGGAGGAGGGGGACCGGGAGAGGGGAGGAATGCAGAGGAGCAGGGTGACCACCATCGTCCGAGGCTTCTCAGGTAGTGGGTTTGGAGAGGGGGAGGGGGAGAGGGAGAAGGAAGGAGGGTGGGAGATAGAAAAGCTAGAAGATAGAGGGATGGAAGGAGGGATAGATGGAGGCCGGCTCCCCAGCATGTTCAAGGGTCTACAGGGGAGTCTGGGGGGTTTGGGAAACATGCTGTCCTTAGACATGGATGAGCTGGGGGAGATGGAAAGACTGGGCGACATGGACATGAATATGAACATGGGTGACATGGGTGTCATGAAAGTTGTGGGTCATGGTGTCAGGAGTGAGCTGGGGGTCAGAGGCCGCAGGAGTGACATGGGAGTTGTGGTCCGGGGAGTGCGAGGTGACCTCAGGGAGGCCGTCAGCCAAAAGATTATAGGTGAAGTAGGTGTTGTTGGGCCCACAGGGGTGCAGGTGAGCATGCGAGCTTCGTCCAATCAGAACTCTGTGAAAAGTTGCAGTGTGCGACATGGAACCAAAATTAACATGGCGACTGCAGCCATGGACATGATGGAGCTTGATTGGTCTGACAGTGACTAGAAAACACACACATAACACATACACCCCCCCCACCCCACACCCCCCCACACACACACACACCCACACACACACACACACACACACAAAGACAAAGAAGAGGCCAAAGTATACAGATTTTGACTTTTGAGCACATACAGTATCTGAGCTACAGTATGTGCAATAGAATCTCCAGTTGAAAATAGCTGGTTATAAACACATTTCTTTTGTTAAAACAGTCATTTTTTTTATTGATGCAATGACACCCACGTGTACTGTGAAGTAGGAAGGAGCAAGGAGACAATTAGAAGATGTCTTGTTGTCAGACTGACTTCACCTGTGTAATTTAATGTGCTATTGAAACAGCTGCATAACATACTGTAAGAGGTACAAGTGTTAACAAAAGAATACACTTGAATGCCACTCTAATGAGGCAGCACTGTCTGAATATTTTCCTGCTTATAGAGTACCATAGCTATAGTTAGAGACTTGATTTGTTTAACTTTGACTTTGTCAGTTCAGACTGATTTAGAGTGTGAATTTTTGGCATTCTCTCTGTATATTTTATCATTTTTCAATAAAAAGAAAAGAAAAACTTTCTTGTGTTTTGCATAATTCTACACCATTCCACACAGTTGCAATATGGACAAAACAAGACAAATAACAGCCCAGACTATAGATAAATTTAAGGCCTTTTAAAGGCAATTATGAATATATTTTCAGACCTATTTCACATCTAATTATGTTGAGGCTGGACTTAAGTGATACTCCAAAAGTGAAAGCAGTGAAGTACTGGTTTCTCTGACTTTATGACCAAACACCTTATTCTGAAGCCATATTATTTTGAACTTGCACTTACTGTATTTATATTAGATAAAAGCAGTATTAATAGGCAGTACTTTAACTGGTTTCTCGTTGTTTGTTTTGTTTTTTAACTTTTGTTACAGTATAATCAACACTTTTTTTCAAAAATACCTATGTTTAAAAGGGTAAATAACATAAATTCAAGACTGAAATCAACATAATTATATAGTCACTTTGCCTTCATAATCAATTTTATTTTAAAACCTCACAATTGTATTTAATATTTTAAGGTCTAAAATTCAGATAATTGGACTTTATATTCACAGACATGCTACTTAAACTAGGCAACAGCGACATAAAGACAGTTGACATTCATCTTATTTATACATTCTAATTATTCCGACCAACTTGACAAATAAAATGAAACCACTTTTGATCTCGGAATCTTGACCTCTAACCAATTACACACTGAGCAGCAGAGCCACTCCTGCCAGAACCCACTTTGCGGGTCGTTCCCTGGTTTTGAGGCTAAAAGTCCACACGTAGGTGGGTCCTCTGATCTTGGTCTTGTAGAGGGGACACTCGTAGATATTCCTGGTCTCCTGACGGTCATTGGGAACAGCTCGAACAGACATCACAGGCATGGCCGGGGTCAAGTCCTTTAGACGGGCCTCAGTGATCACCCCTGCCTGAATGTCCCACCTCGCACCTATAAAGGAGAAAACAGAAAAAATACAGGTGGGTTTACATCATATGACCTTTCTGCTACTTCACAAGAGAGAATAGGAAAGCTGTGATGGTGGTTTTTGTACCTTCCATATACAGTCCATAAATGTATGCACCCTCCCTGGCAGGCTGGTTGAACTCTTCTTTATATTTCTTGGTTACATCCACTGTCAGATTCACTTTATCCAGGGGCCACTCGTTCTTACGTGCGAGTGATTGCATCACCGCTGGAGAGAAGAAAAGTGTTAGTGGTGATCAGACCGGAGAGAAAACAACTGAGGAGAGAGCTGTATGTCTACTGCAGGTATATTTGGAAGAACAAAGGTGCATTACCAGTGAGAAAGGACTGTGGGTTGAAAAGTCCAGACAGCCAGACAACACTAGGCAGAGCCAGATCCTGAGTCCAACTGTCCAGCTCTTTACAACGCTGCAACACGTCATTATACCTGACACACAGAGAACCACAGTAAACAAAGCAACTCATTTTTCTACAGTGAGTGGAAGCCTCTATAATCCATTAACTTTTCTACGGTACAGTATCTTCAACCATTTCAGTTTAATATATTAAAGATTATTGTGAAAAAAAATCATAGAGCAACAGAGCTGGGAAGGTTGCATGTAATCTTGTATTACATTTCACATTATATTACATTACTAGTGACTCTCTTTGGAATTTAATGTAACTATTGTAAATACTGTACAGGCTACTCAAGGGATTCAGCAACACACTACTAGTTGTACAAATACATGTATGGCTGCTCTTTTCATTTTCTGATTATTGAATGCTCATTGCATCCTCCATATAAGACATTGTGAATGACTGCCTCCTATATCTTTAGGCAATTAACTGTCTTTCAAAGGAGCTCATCATGCCTTGTTTAGTACCATTCTCTGTAGCATATGCTGGGAATTTGGTCCTCTCGGTCACCATGGCCAAGAGCAGGTGATTAAAGATTATTAATCATACACTCACTGTTGTCACAATGACTTTGTGCAACCAATCTCAGACGTGACTGCTCCTCCAAACACACCCAACCCTATAAAAAGGCGTACAGCTTTTGAGAAAATATATCTGCAAGAATGCCACGACTAGAGCAACCGGACCAGGATCGTGCCAGTAGAATGCTGGAGGGAGGGTGGACCACCAAAGATAACGCACTTACACCAGCATTATTAGGCCAGTGGAACGACAGCAGACCAACCATGACCAGGTCAACCACATGTAACATAACCTTCGCTTATGTTACAATAACAATGTACATGTATGATGTTTATGTTTGTTGACATTTGTGTAACAGATTAAGTTAGGATATTCATTAAAAGGTAATGAGGAACACAAATGACAACTGTGATTTCACAAATAAATATAGAGGTGTCTTGAGTGTACTTAATATAATAATAATTAATAAATCAATTCAAAAATAAATCAGCTAGTTTAAATTTAAAATTGATTTTGAATACAAGATCACAAACAATAAACACTCTACAGTAATGGGAGATGATGTAACCCCTTTGTAATCACCCATGTTCTGACTGGTAATGATTTCAATAACTGAGCATGTACAGTAACTAGTCACTGTCCAACACAGTGCTCTGCTTTCATACAGAAATAAAACTGTATTATATGCATATTCTCAAACACAAACTACATGAACAATTCACATTAAAAGGTATCATTTGACTTATTTAAATACAATTGAACATGTTCAGATACACACCATACAGACAGACTGTAGGTGGAGGGATAAGCCAGTTTAGTCCATGTATCAGGGACATTGTCAAAAAACAAGGCGGTCTGCAGCTTCTCCATTTCCGAGGAGATCGCCAACTCGCCCTTTAGCAGAGAAAAAAAAAATCACTGGTAATGCCTATGGTTACACATACTGTAATGTATAAACAAGAACAGTCATAGTAATTAAATGGACATTTTTGGAAGTTAAGAACACCAGTGTACACATACAAATACATGTAAACACATACTTTGAGTCCAAGGTCAAGCTCTTTGAGTGAGTGCCGAATCTCAGAGACGAGTGTGTTCATGCGCTCACACTCCTGGAAGCAGACCAGGATGTAGGGGGAACGCTCGGCTGTCTTAGAGGTGATGTCTGACATGTTGTACTCCTCTGGTAGCTTTTCCAGCACCTCATCTAAAATAGTTTTCACCTGAGGGAGGCAGTCAAGTACTATTAGGATTTAGAAAATTGAACTAATCTAAAGCTAAACAACCTGATCAGTGAAGGAGCTTGTGTGAATAAGTTTTTCTGTCACTTTCAGTTTATGTTTTCTACAGTTTACTCTGCACATGGACATATTTACCTTCTCCTCCAGGGTCTGTGAAGCCCCCTCCCCCATCACTGCATCAGGAGACTGCAGCTCCAACAGAGTGTGGAAAAGGTTGTCTGACGTTACTGTCAAGAACTCAATTTCTGCATTGGGGTGCAGCCCATAATTCACTGGGCTCTCATGAGGCAGCATCTCATCTATAAAGTCATGATAGCCCTGGAGATGTGACAAAGGTGAATGACATCCAGGCATTATTGTCAATTACCTGCTTGTCTAACAGACTGCACTGTTAAGGCAATGCACAGTATGTATTATATTCACATTTTACACAATGTACAATACTATAAAACATGATGCTTCTTCCAACTAGAAAGCACTCAGAGAGTGCAGACCTCCACCAAAGCAGCTCAGTTTTTCTTAATAGTGAAAACCTAGTATTATCATTTGAACCTATGCTCATTTAATGTTATTGCACCCAAAAGTAATATTCTGACATTTATTTGACCCTCATTGACCATGAAAACCTACCATTAGCATCTGGAATCAGATGTACAGCATATTATTATCAGTTCAACAGTTATTGCCCAAAAATAATGTTTCCATAGTGGCAGTTTTCTTCTGGCTCTATCTCTGTACATGTTGATCATTATCGCCATGGCAGAAGTAATTAAGTGTTCAGCTAGAACTGGGCAAGACAACTTATACTGGGGGAAGCATTTATTATTTATATCATGCTATATTGTTTATTTTTTGTGTTGCAGATCCCTCTTGTTATGGCAATATTTTTCATTATTTGGATGATGCTATTGATTCTTCCACATAGCACAGACACAGGCAACAAATGTGTGAGAACACAAATATGAAGGAAACATGGGGTAAGACTCTGACCAGCCAAGACAAGATTGAACAGATGGGCTACTTTTGTCACAGTAACTAGGTCTGGATATCACACGGAGCAGGAAAACACACCTTATATATTTATTTTGCTTGCAACTCATTTTGGAAAGAATTTTCTTTTTCTATTTTTTAATGTACAAATATTGTACACAGATTTTGTTAAATTCTTAAATGGATGTGCCCAAAGCTACCAGGAGAAAGAATAAAATGTCTGCAAGTCCTTTTTATTTGTCAAGCATATGTTTCAAAATATATTTAGTCTTAAACCTTCCCTTGTGGTTATTTAATCATTTATTTACACATTTTACAGAAAATGTGTTATGTCTTGAGGTTGTATTGCATTGTACTTAAATGTGAGAAAAAACTGTACTGGGATACATCATTTTGGTCTTATTGCATGGTCCTTTGTTCATTATATGACTTATTGAGAGAACTATTTATAATGGTAAAATAAAATGATCTACGTGTAGTTACCTGATAGTCCAGGTTGGAAGGCACGACAAATCCTGGAGCCAGTGCCAGCTTCCTGTCAAACTGATAAGAAGTTGTTAATGTGATGCCTTAATTAATCTACAAAGTCTCATATTATACCAACTCTGGAAACTAATATTCCTTTGCACAGGAGTATGCTTGGTTGCATGCACTCATCATGGTACACAAGCAATCCCTGGCTCATAATATGCACACAATTACTGCTAATTACAGGATGAAATTCACCAGGCAAAATGAGCTTCATCTGGCAGCCGAATATGTACCGGAGCCAGGACCCAGCAGAGCATACTGACACTGGCCAGGCCACCTGTGAGTAGCTTTGTCATATTTCTCTCTATCTCTTAAATACAAAATTGACTGTATTTAAACCTGATGGGACTGCATATAAATACTAACCTGATTGGGCTGCATGTATTCTTCTAGGTATGTCCTGCAGAGCCGTCTGTCCCAGTCATCAGTGATGTGCCCTCCATACATGATTTCCCCAAAAAGATACCTCAGGTCTTCCCAGGGCACCTTTATCATTATAAGCAGATTGATTGATTTGTAATCACTACCAATCAACATCATGTTGTAACATGTTGTCACATATCATCTATGATGCACACTCACACCCATCTTTGTTTTTTTTATGCAATCGATCTGTGGTGAGGTTATTACAGTGAACAAAAAGTGAGGATATAGGCAGTGGTGGGTAGTACTCAAATACATTTGCTCCTTTAGACATACGGTACTTGAATAGTTCATTTTAAAAAATGCAATGGTGAGAATAGCTGTTGTGCAGAATACTATGTATTCTTAGTTACATTTGTGATGAAAAAAGCATTCTTCTACTCAGGTGCATTTGACCACACACATCAGTGAGAAGGAGTAAATTTGGCACAAAATATGTTTTCCAATCATTCAGTTTCCAGGTGTTTTATGCCCTGCGACTTTGTCAAACCAAAACAGCAAAAAAACCAAACAAAACAAAATAAAACAAAAAACATAACAACAACAGACAAACAGAATAAGCAAAAATTATAAGAAAATTCACAAAATTTAACAACAAAAGCAAACTGCAACAAAAGTGAACATAATTAAAATAATAAATAATAACTAAAACAATGATAAAAAAAGACAAAATAAACAAGAAAATGAGCAAAAATGAATAACGTGAGATGCATGTGCACCAGCTTTAGGGTTTTTCTTTTTTGAGGTGCTGCTGCTGGGTTCCCTTG
>JAQQAE010005864.1:0-17209 GCA_029823295.1 Pseudamia nigra
TTGAATGATTGTCATTGAGGTTCTAGTACAGCGGGATCCCTAACCATTGCTTGTATTTATAGGATTTTTAAAAAAAAAATCAGTCTTAAATTTCATTCAAGATGGCATTAAAAAGGTCTTAAAAAGTCTTAAATTTGACTTGCTGAAACCTGCAGATACCCTGTTTGGTGTCTGTCCAAATATTTGTCCTTCATCAACACTTGTCTATCTGGAAAGGTGTTTATTCTAGCTCTGTCCTCATTTCCTTTTGCTTCATGTTTACATGTCTTTGATAGCAAGGCTCGATGGTCAGTTCCTGTTTCTGATAACAAGTAAGAGCTTCCATCAGTCGAAATCTGTCTTTTCAAAGTTCTCTGAACAGTGTTTCTTTTTAGGCTGTCTTTTTTCCTTCAAAAAGCTGCTGCAGTGTCCCCACTTTCAAGCTGCTGTTTTACAATAAAAATGCATACATCCTGGGTGGAGCCAGCATTTGGTTTGTCCAATTTGAGGTACTGTAGCAATGTGGGTCACTGATCTATGGTGATGGATGTAGATTACATAAATCTGTGTTGCCCAAGTCTGCATACATGGCGTGTCAGTGTGATCACTTGGAAGTGGCTCTACCAATATACGGTACTGGAAACTAGTCATTGTTATTGGCAATATATCCCCATTCTGTTGGGATGGCTGTTGCTACTGCTTTTGAGATATGTGTTGTATTATTTATTATTGTAATCAGATCTTTTTGTGATTTTGCTGTAACTATGTAATTTCCTGTGAATATTCAATAATGTATTCATTTTATGGCAATTTTACACCAAATGAAATCATGATTATATACTGTTTTATATCTGATAAATATTACATCCAATTTCCCTAAATCCTACACTTACCCATGAAGGAAGCTGCCTTTCTGTTTTGAGGGATGCTCTGGCCATTACAGAGATGGTCAACACTGCTGCATTGTTGCATCAATCAATCAATCAATTTTATTTATAAAGCACTTTAAAACAACCACAGCTCTGCCCACCATGCTACAACTCTTTTTAAAGGTGCTGTCTACAATGTTGACGGACTAGCTAGTAGATGATCACTTGCAGTGGCCATATATATATATATAAACTCATAACTCACTTGTGGAGTTGAACACAATTATAGTGGTCGTCAGCAACTGTAGCCAATGTAACCACAGGATGACTGAGGAGAGATAGCCTGCATTTCACATTCCTTCATCATCTGATACAGGTAAAAATAAAAACAGAACAGACATACTAACTACATTATCTTCACATCGAATGCTGTCCCAGTATACTTCACTAACTTAACAAGTGTGAGGCTGAATGCTGTGTTGGCTGTTGGTCCGCCACAAATGATAGGCTATTAGCCAGTTTGCCAACATCATAGACTGGACCTATAATACCTTTTCTTGCAATTGCAGTGTTCTGTTTTCATCTTTTAAATGTCCTCTAAGTCTGTCTCTGGAGTTTCTCATCTAAAAAACAAGCATCAATCTCTTTCAGAAGTTAAAATTTACTTTGTTTGCAGTCACAAAACCACTCTAAACGCTAGTCAACTTTACAGATTTTGGTAAAACATCAGAAGATTGTTAATTGGTGATAATTCCGTGGTGTTAATTAAGATGTCAAAGTGCAGTATGTGTGCAGTCCATCATCACTGACTTTGTTTCCAGGCATCGAGCAGAAATGACGTCTTTTTACTCTCAGATTCTCCCTTTTTTGAGGTTTCCAAGAATTTGTTGTGATAATCTTGTCGGAAAAGCGAAGCTGTGCTAACAGTGGTGTTCACAGATTGTAACCATTCGGTCAAAATGACTTACGGGCTCTGAGTGTCGGGAAGTGGAACAGAACCAGCAGATAGTAAACTGTTCTCAGAGACTGAAACTCAGTAGACTACAAATCAGATTGTATGTCTGATGGAGCCTTGGTTTTGACAAGAATATAACTCATGCAATATTTTTAAAGTCATAATTTACAGTCTGTCAGATCACTTTACCTCACAGTATTTTTGGAATTCAAGTTTATTACTTCTAGTTTTAATTTCCACCATTGTCAATTCCAGCACAGATCATCATCACCTGACAAAATGTGACAAAACCAGTTCCACATCATCTGCAATCTCCTGGTGCAGAATTAAATCAGGTAATTACATAATTCTGATGACATGGCAGTTGTGTAAGAGCTATCGGCAGTGTGACAGTACAGTGGAGGATTGCTTTCTCATACAGGCAGTCAGTCAATTATCGCACCAGGATCACGTCTTCTTTAAACTGCATTGATCCTTTAACTGTATAGAAATGTGAACTTATTTAGCAAACAAAAGCATATGATTCTGCACCTGCGTGCATGCCTTCAAGCTGCAAAATGTATACAATGGATGCAAGTATCTGGGCATTTTGATTCCTTTTTATAGTCCATGGAAAATGGAAAACTATTCTTTTAACTACCACATGAATACATTTGAGTTACTAGAGGTTGATATGAGGGTTTGAGATGCTGGAAAATGCTTGTGGTTGTAATCCAGGACAGACATTCATACAGTATGTCTTTACTTTTAACGGGAGGTGTCGGGTCACAGACAAATGTGTTTCACCAGACAGCCAGCTGAAACTGTAGCCAGCTGTGTGACTGAGTGTATGAATGAATAAATGATGGACAGGACAGTAAAACCACTTTAGTTATTTGTTGTGTCACAATACATTCATTTTTCCTCTGGGGGCAGATGCTAATTTCAATATTTTATGCATTATTTAGTTGTTTGTATTTTTTTGTGTTTTATTGTCCTTGGATGCTGGAAGTTGTTTGTGCTTTTTTTCATTTCTCTTACTTGTCATACCTTTAGTGTGGAGCCATTTTGATTGGTTATTTTGTTGATTATGTAATTTATTCATTCAATTTGTTCATGGTTTTGTGTATTTTTGCTTATTTTTGTTCATTTTGTGAATTAATTTGTTCCATTGCTAGTCATTTTGTTCATTATTTCTTTCATTTGCTGATTATTTTGTTGATTTTTGGTAATTGTTATTAATTTTGTGGATTATCTTTACTTGTTTCTGTAATAATTTTGTTTTGTTTATTATTTCCTTTAACTTTTCATGTTCTTGGTTATTTTGTGCATTTCCTGATTATATTGTGAATGTTAATGTAAACTTTTTTCATAACAATTTCATTTATTTTTGTTAACTTTATTGTTTGAATTTTAGAATATTTTTCTCATTTTGTTGATTATCGTGTTCATTCTTGTTAATTTAGTTAATTGTTTTATACATTTTTCTTCCTTTTATCAAATATTTTGTCCAGTTTTGTTCTTTTAAAAAATTTTTCTTCATTTTTAACCATGTTCTTGATTGTTTTGTTCAGTTTTGTAATTTTTTAACTTATTTTCTTCATTTTTGACCATTTCCTTGATTATTTTGTTTAATTTCTTTAATTTAGTATGACTATTTTCATCATTTTGATAATTTTCCTTTGGTCATATTATTGATGCATTGCTTATTATACATTATTTAGTCTACAAAACAAACAAAAAAATAACAAAACAGTTAATAAAATAATATCAAATTGTGACAAATTATGACATTTTGCATTCAACCTGTACAATATCTGATAATGTTTTAAGGATTTATTTCATCTTCATGTTAGTCAGCGGTATTGTTTTTGCATAATCCCACTGACAAACAAACATGGTTGAAAACATAACCTCATCTGGTGAGTTAATTATAGTTTTGTATTTTTGAGCCACAATAATAAACACACATTCACCCACCCACACACACACCCCCATACACACACACACACCTGCTGACACTCATTTTGGTTCTATCTTTGACAGCGGAGTGTCTCATGACACTCAGGGGAGGAACAGGAGAATCCAGCAGGTACAATATGTTGGACAGGATTCAGCCTTTTTCCATTCCCAGAGCCGCTGAAAGACAATATGTATATTTATTCACTGAGGGTGTGTCTGTTCACACAAGCCGCAACAAAAAGGCATCCAGCACATTGCATCTTGTACGCAAATGTAACATGTTTGTTTGTCCAGGTCATAATGTGCTGTTTTATTGCAGCGTGTCTACAAGTATCGGATGTTTCAGATCAAATGTTTGCAAGACCGTTCTGAAATTATTAAGACTGAAATTTGGACAGTTCTTTTGAAATATCTCCTTTTTTGTGAATGCACATATACAGCTGAGGTTAAAATGATTAGCCCCCTGTGACTCCTGCTCAGATCTGTGTCTAATTAACAACCAACAGGATAACATGCTTTGAAATGCTCTGTTGAAAATCGTATAAACAGCAGTTCTGGAAAAAAATCTGGCTAATAATAGCTAGACCTCAAATGTCAGTTTATATGTACCTTCCTCTTTAAATGTAAGAGATAAAATGTATAAAACGCAATATTGAACTTAATCTGGCATTTACAATATTAAGTCATAATTCACAAAATATGCACTTAATCAACTCACAGCAATAAATTAAGTAAGCAAAAACATGAAAAATGCTGAAAAATGAATGATTATAAAAAATGTAAAAAATGTTTATAAAAAGTAAAATAAAAATGAAGTAAGCTGCATTGATGAAGATTACATGATGATGCAAATAATCAACACAATAAAAATGACCAAAATAATCCATAAATCGACCAAAAACATACAACAAACAAACAAAAATGAACAAGATAATTAATAAAATTCAATAATTGACAAATGTATAAAAATGAACAAATGCTCTGCAAAATGAACAAAAACTGAACAAAGTAAAATGACCAAAAATAATCTACAAACTGACAAAAATAACAGAAAATGTTCTACGAAACCAATAGAAAATTAACACAACAATCAGTAAAATGAATAAAAATTACCAGAAAGTAGAACAAAAACAGATCAAAATGGAGCAAAAATAAGCATATCTACATCTTACAACAGGTAAGTAAAAAAGGACAAAAGCATGAGATCAAATGTCTGTGGGGAGACCTGGCAAATTCAGGTTTAAGACTTTTTAATACCTTTTAAGCTCTATTCTTATTAAACGGAATTTGAACCATTTGAGTTTTCTATTTTTGTAAAAATTGAACTTAGCATGTTTTCAGACCTTTTAAGGACATGTACAGTAGGTGGCTGGTGTTAATGTCTTTCCATGTTTTTGAAATGTTGCTGTTGCCTTTTCTGCTTCTTATCTTTGGGTCGGACTATATTTACAGTTTTACATCCACATGGCTCCCCCCCCCATCAGTGACTACACTTTGTTCGTTCCGCTGACCTCGTCCATCTGGCTCTGCTCCTCTGACCTTGACAATACAGAGCCAGGAAACAAAAACGATACCTACTTTATGCTCATTCTTGGCTCCTGACCAGTGCCACCTTCCACTGAGAGGATTTGGCTTGGACTGGTGTCACAGTCTGTTGCCTATAATGGAGCTGCATTAGTTTGTGAACCACAACACTGAGCACAAAGCTCCCTGAACTCCATTTAGGAGCCTGTATTATAGCAGGGACCACGGGCGGCAAAGATCCACCTGCAGTAAAGTAAACAGAAGCAGAATGTGACGATTTATAAAACACTGAAGCCCTACGTTTACTTTAAAAAATCAAAATGTGGAAACTACCTTTACAGATGTTAGTTTAAATTCAGTGACATCAACAAGTACAAAAAAGGTGATGTATAAAAATTATGGCATTGTAAAATTATCATTAATGTACTTTACTAAATTATGTAATGCACTTTAGCACTTTACCTTCTTACAATGCACCCTCACACTTTAACATCTTCATTAACATCCTGGTTGCTGTGGTACTTTTTAAACTGCCCTGAGATGAACAATATTTCTTTTCTAACATTTTCTTTTATTTTTGTGCTCTTTAATCTCCTTGTGCTGCTGCTGTTATTGTTGCATTGTACTGTGGTGTCTTTAAGAGGTTGGCATTGGCCTGCCAAGGGACCTGGCTGTAATCCTGCATATTTACATATACAGTACATGTTCATTAAAATGCATTGTCCCCTTTATAAATCAATATACTGAACGCAGATGCCATGTTTACTCCTCTGTTGCTGGTTTTAAATGTTTGAAAACTGAACAGACCAAATGCCATGTGCCCTAATGAACCCTCATAACATGATAAATGTTAAATGACAAAGTGCTAACAACAAGCTGGATCGTCCTTCTCCTCTTTAGCCAAGAAGACACAGTGTCCATAATTTTCAAAAAGAAGCTCAATTTTGACTTGTAAAACCACTTCAGCCCTGTTCATCTTCAATGAATTGAATGAAGGCAGTGATGTTCGTGGATCTGGTTTTTATAAGGTTTCCTCTTTCCATGGTAGAGTTTCAGCTTCCATTTGTGGATCCAGTATCAAACTATATTCACAAACAGTGGTTTATAGAAGTATTGAGTCCATGCAGTGACATCTACTACAGAATCCTCTCTGTTTTCAATGCAGTATTATCCAATGGCATACAGATCATAAAGATGGCATAGAAACTCTGTGCACAAGAATTCTTTCTATCTTTTAATATTACAAACTGTAACATATGAAATCCACAAAGTGTTTATAATTTTGCACTGACGAACATTATTCCTTATTACACAGTAATGTTACACTATTTGCTAGTGTAGTCTTTCACAGTTTAATGAACCCCTTTCCATCTGTACTTCAGAATTACCCGGGTTGTAACGTTGTGTCATTACATAATGTTACACCATAGTTAGTTTGTTAAGCATTTTGAAACTTTTTCAGTTTTTTCTGCCCCAATAGAAAGAGGTGCGACAGCAGAGTGGTAAACATGACCCTGACTCAGCTTTTTTGAAACATGTTGCTGGTATCAAATTTAACATGGGCATATATATTTAAAAAGTTTAAACTTTTGATTTACTGTCTTAATGCAATATTCAGCTAAATATGTTAGCAGTTTGTGTTTAGTGCAAATCATTACATTCTTTACAGTTTTTATGTGCATTTACATTTCACACAGCAACACAGCGTTTATTTTTGCGTCTTTTTTATTTCCTGTTTGACTTTTAGTCATTAGTAGCTTTAACTCTGAAATTACTGGTATACTTTCTTGTATAAAATGAGAATTTCTGCCTCTTAATTAAGTTACACTTTGCATCTATGTCTGTAAAGATTTTTACTGTATTATAATACATTTTTATAGCGCAAATTAAAACAACTTTAAAAAAGTGCTGAATGTTTGGTGAATTGATGTGCTCACATGTGCAATTGTGGTGAATCATTTCAAAATTTGTTATAATTACTGAATGATTCTATAGAGCCATTTCTGAGATATTTGGTTTATGACTGCGATGGATTTAAGTGACAGTTATTTTGACATCTCACGTTTGACCCTCCAGCCACAGCAACAAATTATATCAAATCATAATGCAACAAGAGCCTTTGAAAAACATGTGTGGTTTCAGGAATGGGGGATTTAAAGGACAGAGGATACTTGAGAGGGGCCTGTTTATGAGGACAGCTGTGACGAGACGATACATCTGAGCTGCGTCCAGCTCTTCAGTGATCAAGGTTACAACCAAACTGGTCTTGGTCAGTCAGTCAATGTGTTTATACACCATCTGTCTTTGCAAGTCTCCATTCAGTTCTTTATTTATTTCTGTTGAGGTCACTCAAAGCAGCACCTGCCAGTTCATGATGATATACTGTATCTTCTCGGACCCTTAAACGTATTTGCCCATAAATAATTATACGTGCATTCATTTTCTTTTGATCCAGTTATATTCTTCGTTAGTAACACAGTACCTTGGTTCATATTCATGCACACATTTCCACCTGGGAGTAGACTGTGCATTGATAACTGTCAGGCAACAGGGGACATATTCATTCACCTCATTCTGAGCCACACATTCCTTTACACAATGTGGCTGGAAACCATTCAGACCACAGAACTGCCTCAGTCACACTATTACTGGCCTGGCTCCAGGTTCAAAGGACCACATTGCTTGTAAACTTGTTTTTGTGAATGGAAGTCTTATCTTTCCCCTGAATGTGTGATAGATGTGTCACCCTCGTAGGATGAAGCAGATTCCGTATGTAAAAGAGCCAATAAAGGCCCACGGCCAGTTACTAAAACAAGCAGCAGCAAGTGTCAGCACCACCTCACTCATGCTGGAAGAGGATAATGACAATGTGACGTGTTTTATTATTTTTAGGTTTCCTTTGACTGCCGGCTGGAATGTGCACAGCCTCCCTTACTCAATCTTAGTAATTGTTGCACCTTTATGACTCCATACTCTGAGTCTTGTGTACTGAATGTTGTCATTTCATTAGATTTTTTTTTTCATGTGCACATCATTACTGAGATCTGGTGCTTTTTACCCATCATATTCAAGTTACTAGTTATGAGGGGGGCACAGGCTTATGGCCTAGATTTATGAGATAAATCACATGATCCTCATGATTAGGATGGACAGATGGACAGACGGACGGACGGATGGATGTGTTTACGTGTGTCAAGTTTGCATCAGAGCCTACAATGACACCATGAAAACAGGGACCAAGGTGACTGCTCCGACTTGAAGCTGATTCCCCCAGTGGCCATTCAACAGTACTACACTCAAAGCATTTTCCCCACAGACCACAATGATAAATGAGATGCTTGTAAAACTGCTGACAGGACAAATACAGCTGCAAAAAGGTTGGAAATTAGATTTTATATGATCAGTTTTTATAGTGTGAAGGTTTGAAATGTTTGAAATTGTACAAACACTCAAATAGGTTTTAAAATACAGTGCACAGTCTGAACTAGTGTCTGAAGTACTATGAACCTCAAGATTTCTTTCCCACACTGGCCTCTTTTCCTGAGTCACAGCCGGGTGCACATTGCTCCGCTCGCTAACCATTTGATTCAGGTTTTTGATTTCACATACAGCAAATAGCTCTTTTGTAACAGTCCTGTCATCTGTTTAGGCTCAATTTATTGGAACTTTAGGTGCAGTGATAGCCAATATGTGGTGGTGAGATTAATTCTTATAAATAGACTTGTGTCATGGCCTGAAATTCAGTGGGTTTTTATCATTGTACAGTATAGTGCATACATGTCATAACCAGGTTTATTAGCTTGTTGCCACACAGTATGGCCAGTGATAAACTTATAAGACTGCTGACATCTCACAGCCTGTAGGAGTCTTTACACACTGTGGCTGTAAATTATAACATGTTAGAGCTTGTTCCTTTTTTGACCCACTTTCTCCTTTGTGTTTAATGGTATATTGGTACCACAAGCTCTGAGCACTCGGCAGTGTGGAAGCTGCATTTGCAGTTCAAACCAGCCTGGATATCTGTCAATGTCAGATAAAAATGGTGTCAAAGATACTGTTCCCTGTCTAGGGCCAGGTTCGCTGCCTCATACTGGATCTGCTAATGGGAGAGAGGAAGCAGGAGTCGTCGCAGTGACACACACACAAACATACACACTGACTTGTGGCACACGGCAAAGTGAATGTAATCACCCTCTTCCCCCCACTTTAGATTTAATTTACAAAGAAGAAGATTAAAGGATCCAATCAGTGGTGACATTGAGCCTGGAACCCAGTGGAATGGGACACCAGGGAAGCCTAATCATCCCCACTGCTCCGCTCTGCTGCAGCAAGCCAATCAAATCCCCTCCAGACCAAGCAGATGGTCGATATCATTTTCTTCCTTTTCTAGGTGAGATTATCTCCTCAGCTTCAGACCTTGTTGGTCAATGTTTACCGTCACAGTGGCCTTTCTGTGATCCGACTGGGACACTCATGTTGAGGCTACCCACTGAGATCCAAGCTGTACAGACAGGAGAGGAGTTCATGCTTTCCACAGTAATATGTAACATTACAATTTTCATCCCTCCAATGAAAAGGTATTAACATGACAATTAAAAGTCATTTGAAAAAAAAAAAAATAAAAAATATTTTTTAAAATTGGTTTAAAAATGACTATTCCTGATTGTTTGAATAATTTTATGTATCATTAGTAAGCAGTTTTAACAGGATACCTGACCTATATCTTGCCATGTATTGAGTTACATTTACAGTTAAGTATCAGATTTTATTGGTTGCTTAATTTCAAAGATCTGTGATTTAATACAATTGACAGATGAAATAAAAGTGCTCTGTTATCCTGTCTTTTTAGTTGCTCATTAATGACAATTAATAACTGATAAAGTATTTACAAGCTAAAATATAACCTGCTTCTCAACCCTATCTGCATCATTTATGAATCCTCTTGTTCAGGGTGGTGCAATTTTCCTACAATCCTCATTTCCCATTAAACTGGGATGTTGTATAAAATGTAAATAAAAACAGAATACAGTGATGTGCAAATCCTTTTCAAAAGACAAGATGTTCAAACTGATAAACAGGTGAACTGAAAACAGGTGAGTGTCATGACTGGGTACAGTAAAAGGAGCATCCCTGAAAGGCTCAGCCGTTCACTAACAAGAGTGGGGTGAGGTTAACCACTTTGTCCAGCAGTTTAAGAACAATGTTTCTCAACATACAACTGCAAGGAGTTTTATTATTTATTTATTTATTGCAAATATTCATTCATTTTGAATTTGAAGCCTGCTGGGACAGGGGTATATTTACCACTGTATTATATCACTTTTCCTTTTAACAATACTCAGTAAGTGTTTCGAAACTTAGGACACAAATGGTTGAAGCTTTGTAGGTAGAATTCTGTCCTGTTCTTGTTTGATGTATGACTTCAGTTGCTCAACAGTCCAGGGTCTCTGTTACTGTATTTGTGCTTCATAATGTGCCGCACATGTCAATGTCAGACAGGTGTGGAGTGCAAGCAGCCAGTCTAGCACCTGGACTCTTTTACTATGAAGACATGCTTTTTGTAACACGAGTAGAATGTGTCTTGACATTATCTTGCTGGAATAATCAGGGACATCCCTGAAAAAGACGTTGCTTGGATGCAGCATATGTTGCTCCAAAACCTGTTTGTACCGTTTAGTATTAATGTTGCCTTCACAGATGGGGGACACTAACACACCCCCATACCATCACAAATGCTGCCTTTGAACTTTGTGCTGAGGACAATCTGGATGGTCCGGAGCCCAGAGGATATGACACCACTGATTTCCAAAAACAATTGTAAATGTGGACCCGTCAGACCACGGCACACTTTTCCCCTTTGCGTCAGTCTGAGATGAGCTCAGGTCCAGAGAAGGCAGTGGTGTTTCTAGATGTAGTGATGAACTGAGTTCACTGACAATGGTTTTCTGAAGTGTTCCTGAGCCCACATGGTCATGTCCTTTATGATGTGTGGCTGTAGTGCACTGCCGCCATCATGGGCATTCAATGGTTTTCAGCCTTGCCCCTTACTTACTAATTTCTGTAGATTCTCTGAATCTTTTGATGATATTGTGCACTGTAGATAAAGCTGTTGAAATTCCTAAATTCCTTGCAACTGTATGGTGAGAAACTTTGTTCTTAAACTGTTGGATGACTTGTTCAGATAGTTGGTCACAAAGTGGTGAACCTCACCCCATTGTTTTTTGTGAACGACTGAGCCTTTCAGAATGCTCCTTTTATACCAATCATGACCTGTCTCTAATTAACCTGTTCACCTGTGGAATGTTCCAAACAGTTGTTTTTGAACATTTCTCAAATATCCAAGTCTTTTGTTGTCCCTATTCCAGCTCTTCTGGAACATGTTGCAGGCATCAAATAAAAAAAACAAATAAAGTTTATCAGTTTGAACATTAAATATCTTGTCTTTGTAGTGTATTCAGTTGGATATGGGTTAAAAAGTATTTGCAAATCATTACAATCATTGTGTTGTCTTTTTATTTACAATTTACACAATGTCCCAACTTCATTGGAATTGGGATTTGTATTAAATGCTATTTTGAACTTGTAATAAGCCAACAAGTTCCCTCTTCCAAATATAACACCAAGTTCTTTATTCAGCTCAGAATGCAATTTCTCCCAACAAGAAGATTATTTCTTACGTCACAACACAATTTTCTCTCCTGTCCTGCCTAAGATTACAGAGGTGGCTTATGTTTTGTTAAGCACACAGAGCCACATGGAGAAAAAACAATAAAACAGACATTCTGCAGGGCTTGGAAAGTGATTACTGATTAGAAACTCCCTAGGAAAAAAGAGGCAAGCCTGGCAATGGCCAATTGTCTCTCATGAACAGTGATCAAAGAAATAGTTCTGCTGTATCTCGTAATTATTCCCAGCTTTATTAGTCTGAGACGTATCTGACACCTTGTAATATACAACAAAATCAGTGCCTGAAGTAGAGACTAAGTTAAAAAAACATGATATACTGCGCTGACACATGTTTGTGCACCTCTGAAACATCAGACATACAGTATGTCTCTTGGCATGGTGCCCGACAGAAGGCCAGCTCTAATTAATGCAATGTACATGAGCCACAAGTGTAATGGAGCCAACGCTACTCTAGTCGAGCGCTGAAAACAAGGTGAAGTTTTCCATGTCCAGTTGGAGGAACGAGTAACTGGAGAGGAGGTGCACGCCACTTAAAGATGTCCTTGCACCAAAGAGCGGGCTCAGTGTTACACCTGGGGGTCAGGTAATCAATGTGGTGCTCTGATCTCTTGACTTTACTCACTCCTTACGACAGCAGACAGACGACCTCGAGACCTGGCCATTAAAAGTCAAGTTGCTGAGCAAGACAGGAAGAACAACACCGGTGACAGAGCCTAGAGATAATCGGCGATTATGATTGGCGCTATACAAATAAAGATTGATTGATTGATAATAAAGGAAGGTGACTGGCAGAGTTATAAATTATGCCTGTAGTGGAGAGAGTCCTCAACAATAACAATACCACAGGGAAAAACACCATACAAAGCCTTACTTAAGTAAAAGTACAGACATATTATCTTCAAATACTGTATATACTGTGCTATAGAATCAGAAGTACAAGGACAGAATGGTCCATTTCAGAATAATCTGTATTTATTCAGTCATAATTACCTCTGCTAATGAGGTTATGTTTTTTCAGCATTAAATTATTTATTTATCTGTTTGTGCACAATATAACTTGAAAAATTATGAATGGATTTGGATGAAATTTTTAGGATAGGTCAGAAATGGCCAATCACTCTGGGAGTGATCAGGATGATCGTCTGGATCCACAAGATTTTTAAAGTATTCTTCACCAATTTGATATTGGGCTAAATATTACATTTGTCCATGTAAAACCATAAATAAAACACAGATACTTTGCCAAAACTATAGGACAACGCTATAATAAATTTTTTAAACCACAAAGTTTGATCCAGATATGGATAATATTCCAGATACTATAGTGATCCAGAATGCTTATAGTTACAGGGGTTTAGAAAAAATAGCTACTGTATGGTAGTAAATAAAACTATAGTCATGAAACTGACACCAAACTGTAGTGGAAAGTCTACTGATTCAGTAATGTGCCGACCAATTTGATGTATCTTCAATATTTATGGAACTAGAGCCAGAAGAAAACCATTATTGTGGAAATATTATTTTTCGGTGAAAAACAATTGAACTAATAATGATATTTATGTGATTCCAAATGCTAATGGTTGATTTTCATGCTCAAAGAATCCAATAATGAGGGTCAGATATATTTAAGAATATTACTTTTGGTGCAACAACATCATAGTGGAATTGAGCATAGGTTCAAATGATAATGGTAGGTTTTCACTATGGAGAGAAACTAAGCTGCCTTGGAGGAGGTCTGCGCTCTCTGAGTGCTTTCTAGTTTAAATATGACATTGCATTTGGTATGGATGTAGCTCATCAATTGGGCCTCTTGATTTATAATTTGGATCAATTTTTTAATTTACCCTTTAATTAATCAGGGACATGACTCATTGAGATGAAAAATCAGTTACCAAAGTTACACATGGAATGGTTGATTTTATAAACTGAATGATAACAAACCCTAACCTTTCCAAAGAACTGTGAATTAATTACAAATATGCATTACAATGAAAAATAAGTGACTGCATATGTATTTACGCCCTTCAATCCAGCACTTAACACATACAGTACACGTTGGGTCAACATTACGCCAGTCAGTTTTTGCAGGTATGTTTGAGTCAGCCTTGCACATCTGAAGACTGTTTTGTTACCCCGGTCTTTTTTGCAAATCTGCTCAAATTCTGTCAGATTACACAGGGATCGAGAGTGAAGAGCCCTTTTCAATTCCACCACAAATTCTCTGGGGCGGAGGTCTGGGCTCTGGCCTGGCTACCCCAGAACATTCAGCACTGTGTTTCAACCATATCTGTAGTTTTTGCTGTATTTTTTTTGATTATTACCTTCCCGTAAAATAAGTCCCCCAAGTTGTAGCTATCTGGCAGACTGACTCAGGGTGTCTATTTTGTTCCATTCATTTGACACTCTACCTTTACAAGCCTTCAAGGGTGTGGTAAAGATACATCCACACAGCATGATGCTCCTACTACCATGCTTCACACTGGATGGTGTATTTGTATTTGTGAGTTATGCAGTGTTTAGAGTCCAGGAAACATGGAGTTTAGTCTGATGACAAAAAAACAACTACAATTTGCTCACATAAGAGCTATAAACTTTCTTCTAGTTGACTTTGGAGTGCCCACATGCTTTCTGGAGAGCTCCAATTAAGATTTAATAAGAGCTTTTTTTCACTTTGCCATTTTCCTATAAAGCAATATGTCAATCGAAGCATCTGCAACAAAGTTTCTGCTTCCATTTCATTTCAAATCCCTTTGAATGCATTTAATGAGACCTGCTCTTTCAGTTTCAGATTGTTCCAGGCAGAGGGAGCAGCAAATTTAAAAGCCTTCTTTCCTTATTGAGTTCTGACCTTTGGCGCAGACAGTAAAAGTAAGTCCTCCGATCATGGACTGGAATTGTTAGTACTTTCTGAACCCCTGGATACAGTGTGCTGACATAATGACAAAATATAATTAACAATTAATAAGTGTACTTGTATTTTTATATTAACATGTATCAACAAAGTCAATTTTAACAAAGCAACAAAGTATTTTCCTTAAAGAGAGGTCTTAAAGAAAATATAAACACTAAAAAAAAAGCGCCACAACTTTGCAATAAAGTACTATATTTGAGCAAATGTGCACTTATTTACATTATATTACACCATTAATTTACACTGTGGTCTTACAGTAATGTGTATTTGCATGTGTATGGACATAATGCAATGATACTGTGTGCTCTTTTACCATCTTACTTCAAAAAGGAGAGACAAAATACATCTTTTTCCCAGAAGCCAGGATTATTAGTGTCATTTAAACACTGGCAGACTTGGAAATATTCTGGACAGAAGACAAGTCTATTTCAGGAATAATACATATGGACAATTACTTTCCAAGGCTATTAAAAAATCTAATCACTGTCCTGAGGCACTGGGAGCAGGACTGCCTGGCTGGCTCTTTTCCTATGAGTGAATCATATGACTGGAAAGAAAGACCTTCCACTTTTCCAGCGTGGGACTTAATCCTCAAAATACTGTACACCTGCTTCCATCACTATGCTACTCTGTAGTCTGCCTGACACACTGTACTTAAACCTCTTATTTACTATTCTTCTCTCAAGTACTGATAAGACCTGTAGAATCTAAAAGTATCATAAACGTACAAAACAAACACTTAGCTACTCAATCTCTATCTATTCTCCTACATTTCTTTTAACAGAAAGCTGCATAGATATGTTAAGAGTTGCCGCGCAGACTCTTCAAAGGGATACTGATCAGGTTTCATCGATTTCACAGACTAGAAGAAGTTTCTATATAAAATAAAGTCTCAAAAGGTCAAGTTCATTTTTATTCCTGGTTGTTTTGCATTGACAGGCACAGACTTGTAGTGAGGCAACCTTGATGAGATGCATCTTTCTACACTCGCTCTCACTGGGGACATGTATGTTTCCATTAAACCAGCTGGGCTCTAAGCACACCAGCTCTCCTTCAGGAAAACAGCCAGGGTTAGAGGGGCATCAGTGCTCTGCTTCTCCTCCCACCCTCTGCTGCCACCTCCTCTCTCAGACAGACATGTGATGGCAACAACAAAAACACTTATTTGCTGACCTCTGTCCAGTGTCAACAGTAACAGGTGTACAGAGGCTGGAGAAAAACAGTTTAGACTTAATGAAATCTGAAGAATGAGTCTGTTATTTTAGCATATAAACCAGCTGCTGGCAATAACAGTGGAAACCTTATAGTATGTCAATATAAGTACATTTAATGAGTAATTAACTAATTTCCAAATATCAAAGTTTGTATTGAAGTAGAAATCAAAATAGGTTTTATGGCTGTTTCATTGTGTTGAGCAACTATTAGCCTGATTTGAGGTAGAAAGTACTTGAGTGGTTTAAATTGTTCCATGTGATCACAACGATGACAAAAATTAATAGTATTCATTCATTTTCTGTACCCTCTATTCTTCTGGAGGGAGGTCTGGAACTTCTCCCGGCTGACTTAGGGTGAAGGCATGGTTCACCCCAGATGACTCACGAGTTCACTGCAGGGCTGAGATACTGAGACAGATGACCATTCACTCTCACACTGACACCTATGGCAGTTTACAGTTACCAGTTCACCTATTAGTACATGTTTTTGGATAGCGGGAGGAAGCTGGAGAAAACCCAAGCAGACACAGACAGAACATGCAAACTCCACACAGAACAGCCCTGCTGGCCAGCGCTGAGCTCGAACCCAGGACCTGGGCGAAGCAAAAGTAACAGTGCAAACCTCTTAAACCCTACAGTCCCCAAACTGGGTGACTGAGCAGCCTCCAGAGTCTCCAGGGGTCAACAAAAAGCATAAGGCACAGCACTTCAACAAGCACAAGTCCAACACCATCATCAAAATCCTAAAAAAGAGGGTAGGGCTTTAAGGTCCAGTTGACAATGAGTTACCTCCAAACATGCAACTGAGGTAAATAGTAGCTTTCAGGTGAATAAACGAACTTACAATCTAACCTATTAGATGATGGCGACCCCCAATATCAGTCACTGACTATTATTGAAGTATTACTTTAAATGATGGTATTGAAGAGGTTTGTTTACTACAGTGTAGCTCCATACTGCTGGTAATAATAATAATAATAATAATAATAAACTTTATTTATAGAGCACCTTTCAAGAGCAAGAAGTCACAAGGTGCTTCACACGCATAAAACGACAAAGCATTAAAAACAAAGAAAAGAGATAAACATACAGTAAATCACGCAAAGGCAAGTTTAAAAAGATGGGTCTT
>JAQQAE010005865.1:0-17208 GCA_029823295.1 Pseudamia nigra
ATCCATTTTCTACCCCTTAATCCTCGTGAGGGTCGGGGGGAGGGGGGGTCATGGAGTCTATCCCAGCTGACTTGAGCGAAGGCAGGGTACACCTTGGATGAGTCGCCAGTTCATCGCAAGGCTGACACATAGAGACAGACCCTCAAGATATCTTGTCACAAAATAAATCAGACATCATAAAGTCCAGTTCTAGTCTTATCTAGATTTTGATCAAATTTGGAGTTACTGCAGTTTGTGTTTGTACTACTGCAACAGGAAAAGGAAACTAGATACAAATTAATGTGATTTCTTCATTGAATTATATTGCCCTGATTATCATTGTCATTAATTACTTTTTTATTTTTATTGAACAATTTTATTGTTGGTGTTTTGACAATATACAGTAATTCATCGCAGTCAAGGACTCTGAACTGACTTGAACTCATGTAGGCCTGGCCTTCGATCAGTAAGGTTACAATTACATTAATTAATTAAACTGTCATTTTAAAGTGAACATAAACAGAGGTGGTGGGCCTACAGAAGACCTTGGAGAGTCATTTATAGTCAAAATATAGCCGTGTTGAAAGCTGTAGGTGAAGGTTCAAGACCTAAACTTGTAAGCAGTAACAGTGCCTACTTGGTAACTAGAGTGAAGTATCTTGTTCCCATTTGTGGATAAATGGAGATCATTTCCCAGGATCATATCCATATGTACATGTCTTGTTTGGAACCCTGAGACACAGAATCTGTTTTCTAGTAATTACAACAATAAATCTTAAGGATATCAACTGTGCAGAATTTAAACATAATAAACCACAAACAGGAAAAGGATTTTTGACGAAATGAATGTATAAAAACAATAACAGGTCATTAAAATAACTAATAGGTGCATTCAGAACCTATCTGTGGTTTATTTTCTACAGTTGTGACGTCACCGTGCGTGTTACGTCACTGTCGTGCGTCGGTATGAATTGTAAACACTTCCTCGCTGAATTTAGTTTGCTGAGTTTCTAACCTGATAGCACCGTTTAACATTTCAAGTTTCGCAGGCAGGAGTTTAGCTCCATACCTTATTAATGTCAATAAGGCAATAAGGGTGTATTTGTGTTTTTACAAGTCTGCATCAGATTTCTGTCATAAAACTAATCTTAGCTTGACGCTAGTTTTAAATTGCTAACCCTGAGGTTTGTTAAAACTACTCAGCCGCGACCGAGCCCGGTTCCGTGGCGGAATGGTCCTTTCCCTGCTAAGTCTTTGTGCCAAGGAAGTGGTGAGCGACCACAGCTCTTCCCCGTGTTGGCTGAGGTGGGTTCCCAGGGAGCTGTACACGCCGCTGCTGGAGGCCGCGTTCGGCGGCTGCAGACCGCTGGCTGTGGGGGAGCTGGTGCAGCGATGGCCCGAACGGACTCTGCGTGTCGGCAGGCGGACAAAACACGGGCAAACTCCGCCAAGTCGACTGTGCATCCAGTCTCTTCTTTTAGCAGTTGTGAGAGGACTCTCAGACAAAAGGTGAGTGGTAGTTTATTATTTTATGTGCATGGATGTTTGCAGTGCCAGTTAACTGTGGGTGCAATATCATTATGACGAAATAATTTGGCTCGAACTGTATAAGGACAAGTTTGAATGGCTAGTTCCCTTACTTGTATTTTATTCAAATAAATGTACTGCTGACAGTCGTTGTTTTACACATTAGGTTTTACTCTTTCTCAGTTACGTTTGTGGTGTAAAAATGTACTTTTACTCAGGCACATTTGGCTGCACACCTCAATGAGTAGGAGTCATTTTACACTTACAGCTACAGTCTTATTTTGCACTGATAGCAGTACAAATCAACAAAATGAGCAAAAATATACAAAATAATCAAGTAACTTAACAAAATGAACACACTAAGCAACAAAATGAGCAAAAAATTACAAAATAAGCAACAGTTTTTTGCACTTGCCTGGTTCTGCATGTTATGTATATAATGATAGTCAATTTGAACTTTACAAAAATAAACTGTCAGAATGCAATATCTTAGGCTGTATTAAATTCCACATTATGAAGTTACGCCTTATTTGAGTAGATTTTCATAAGATACTTATTTACTCTTTTCAAGTATTTATTATTAGGAGTAATACTGCCTTCACTTGAGTCATTAGAATTCTAAAGTAAAAATAATTTCACTTTCTTACTCTATTTTTCCACTGCCATTTAGTCAAATGTCTCGACCCAGTATAAATCATCTTGCATCCAAACATTTCTTCCAACTCCACTCTTTTCCAGATGTGCACTGCAAGTGTTGGATCTATGTGGGCTGCAAGGAGATGAAGGAGGAATCGGAGATCCTATGGGCGGCTGGTCTCTGACTGTCGCTCTCTGCACCATGGTTGTGCAGGCCAAAGCTGGAGCACAAAAGGTAGCAAAGAGAGGAGAAAGGGAGAGGAAAAGGTTCTCTGCTCTGGAGAGAGAAAGGGATGTGAAAAGAGAAAGGGGACATAGGACAAAAGAGATGGAAACAGTTGATAGTAGGGAGCTGGTGGACAATCAGAAAGAGAAGACAGGATCGTCTGTGATGACAGGTGAAGAGGAGCTGATTAAGGGTGTGAGGAGAAGGATGGAGATGGAGAGGAAGAGAGAGGTTGCACTGACAAATGAAGGAAGTAGCAGAAAAGACAGTGAAGAACAACAAGTCGATAGTGATGTGTTGGTGCATGTGAGAGCTGATCTTTTTGTCAATGCCCGCTCTTGGGACCGTGTTCGTGTGGCTCTGAACACACATGGACCCCTCAAACTCCAGTGTAGATACCTTCTCATGGAGGAAATTTCTGTATCACGGATCAGGACCCTGCTGGAACTTCTGCCATGCCAAGGTCTTCTGGGGATCGATGTCCGATATAGCAGCCTCGGGGTGGCTGGCTTGGCTGAGCTGCTGCCTCTCCTTTCTACCTTCCCTGCCCTTAACTCTCTTCGATTGCACTACTGTAATTTAGATTTTCGCAGAGATCATCACAGACAGGAAGAGGCACTTGGAGGTCTGTCACGAGGTCTGGCACAGCTACAAGAGCTGAAACAGCTCAGCCTCACTGCACTGCGCCTGCCTGGACAACTTCGTGCTCTGCTCAGGTATGACTCGGACTTAATACAGCAATCCTGTAACTTAGGACACATTTAAACTAGAGCTATGTGATATGAGGAGTCGTGTGATGATAGACAAATCTGTCGTTGCATATACTGTTCTCATTTTGTGCCATAAATAACATCCTTCACTGCAGTAGAGCTTGTTATTTATACAGTGCAGGAACATTTTATAATTTTGACGTTAAAATTACAGAGGTAAAGTCAACATAGAAGTAGACTCCAAAAGCCAACAGAAAAATGGTATTTGTCAAATATGGAAAAACAATTGATCAATCCAACAGAATGAAGACTGAAAATATATTTAAAATCTTAAGTCAATATTTGTCTTTTTTTCCTTTTGTTACAGCTCGCTGTCTCAGCCTCTAGAAGTACTGGAACTCCCATATTTGAGCCTGAGCCCGGCTGACCTGGCCTATCTGTCCTGCAGCCATCATTCTTCCACACTGCAGCAGCTGGACCTGAGTGAAAACCGGCTGGATGAAACCACGCTGCCCTCTATTCGTCGCCTCCTCTATCAGAGTTCAGGCAGCCTTCAGCACCTCTCTTTAAGTGGCTGTGGTCTAACCGATGGCCTGCTGGGGCTCCTGCTGCCTTCTCTGGCAAGCTGTGCGTCCTTGAAGAGCTTGGCTTTGGCCCTGAACCCGCTCTCCATGGCTGGTCTTTTGGACTTGGTGAGGACAGCTGTGCAGATGCCCTCACTCCGTCAGTTGTTGTATCCCAACCCACTGGAGGACTACCAGCCAGGCCTTCCAGAACTACCCTCCAGTGCCCAGCTTTTGGACTGGCCTCTGGACGAGACCACAGAGATCAACGCTACCAGCACCCAGCTCACCAGGGTGCTAATAGACAATCGACGCTCTGACCTCCACCTGACATGTGACCTGCTTAATTATGATAAAGATTTGGTGGACTAGTGCAAGCGATGCTTTAGTCCACTCACAATATAAACTACAGGACAATGCATAGGACAATCTTATGGCCACTGTAAAGATAATGGGGAGCCATTATGAGTTTTTATTTTCTTCTTTGAGTGTTTTTTAAACATAGACCAATGGTGAAAAATAAGGTTTGATGTGTTTTCTATCGTTAAAACAGATCTGGGCACCTTAAAAATAATATTCAGATATCAAAATTCTCATTCAAAGGAAAAACAGAGCTTCTTTTCAGAAAGCTGGACCTGAACAAGCCATATGGATGTTTGCGATGTTGCATATTTACACTGTCCTCAGTCAGTTTTCAAAGTCTCAACAAACCCACAAGACTCATCAAAGTCAGCCAGGCATTCTGGGATAATGTGCCAGGGAGTATACTCAAAAGCATCCATGGCACAGACAGGAAAAGGGTGCAGTCAGTAGGAGCTCATTTGAACTTAAGACACTGAAACAACACATTTGATACAGGGCTGAAAACCAGGAGCATACAAACATGGTAGAATGAATGATCTCTGTCCCATCGTGAGCTGAAATTTACATTCTGTGAACTTGTAGTAAGAGGCACAATATGTTTTCTTAGTTTTTTTTCTCATGCGAAGAACAATAATACCAAACAGCACAGTTAACAGGGGTTTCGTTTTCTGAGTGGACCCACACTTCGATCAAGAGATGCTGTATTACCCGACAATACTGACCTCTTTGAATATTTTACCAGAAATACATTCATACTTTGAGGATACCATGGCAATTTGGATACAACCATTCAGTGGGTTAAACATCACAGCCTGACTGCTCACATGCCTTTACATTAATCACCGACTACTCTATTTGGTTGGAGTTAGTTTGATTGTGTGTGGAATAAGATGTAAATGTAATGCAGATGTTTAGCTTTAAATAGTAATAGAGATGGATTAGTCACAAAGAAATAGTGTTTACATGTGTTAATTTGGATATCTTTTATAAAATATTTATTCATGCTTTTGTATTCATTCGACATGTATTCAAACAAATCGTCTTTGTATCAGCTGTTGATGCAATAAATCAGTCATGAAACAGAGACCATTTTAATTGTCACAAATGATGTACACATTTCATGGTCAGGTGCTGAAGTGAATGTGCGTTATCGGTAGTACTCTACGTAGGACTGCTGCAGAATGAAGTAACGGTGACGGAAAACCTTCAGCCAGTCCTCTGAGTAGTTGTAAAATGGTGACAAAGTAACACGAGGTAACGGGAAAGAGATGAAGTTGGGGAATTGCATGAGGGATGGACGGTTTCGAAGAGGAGGCAGGATTACACCTGTAGGACAGAATGACAGAACAGCGGTTGAAAGCCTTTATAATCTAGAGTCTTTTTTGATAGAAATAAAATAAGTGTCTAGGGCTACAAAAAATATTCAAACCCTTTACGTATCACGTGACGTATGACATGTAGCTGGTAACATGTAAGCACCAAATTGTAATTATTCTTTTTTTTTTGTTCATCTTGCAGTTATTTTATTAACTTTTTGCTAATTTTTTATTATTTTCGCTGAAGAGTTTTGTGAATTATTTTGTTTTATTATCATTCAGTTGAATATTGTTAATTTTTGGACTATTTTGTCATTCATTTTATTCTTTTTTTTCATTCAAAATATTTTTTTCATTTCTAAAGCATTTTCCTTGTTATTTTGTCTTAATCTAGTAAGATCCATGATTGCTTTTGTTCATAATTTTGTTTATTTCCTTAGATTTTGTTAATTTTTCATCATTTATTACATTGTTTAATCCTGTTCATTTTCGTGATCATATTGGTCATTTTGTAGATTATTTGCATTAAGTTTTTACTTCATGTTCATCATGTAGTTCATTTTTTCTTCTTTTTGCTGATTTAATGCTTATTACAATATGTTACTTCCATCACTGGACAAAGTTCTAGGGGCTACATGTGTCCATGGAGCTGCAGGTTCCAGACGCCTGTATTAGAACAAAGACAAAAACAAAACAGCTGGATTCAATAAAAAGTCCAATCTGACCTGCTGGTCTGCGTGTCCTGGCCATAGTGTATGTCTCTCCTAGACGATGGATCGGGTGAGAAACGCTACAGGCATACACAAACAAGACATATCAGATGCACAATACAGTTTACAGTACCAATGCATACTTGTTATACACAGTAGTAGCAGTACCAGTTGTAAAGGGGCAGAAGTACTGTGTTTTTGATACGAGCAGGTGCAGCCTTTTTGGCCTTTGTGTACTCCTCTTTCTGGATGGAACAGAAATAATTCAGCACGTCCACCACAGTGTTTTCTGTACTCTTCAGGAACACAGATCTGTTATAATCCTGCTGCAATGGAAAAAGAGAGTGGAAACCAGCTTGAAAGCAGTTAATCAAGCCCAAAGCACTCATGACACCACCAGCTGTGCCAGTCAACAACACAGTGGCGAGCTCTCATGTACTCTTGTTCAGGTCACAGTAAAGGACAACAGAAGCAGTGGAGAGCTGATGAACAGACAACAAGCCTCTCAGTTTTCAAACACCTGTCCTGTCCTCTTGCCACTCTCAAAAATAGTTTAATGGATTGTAAAACAGATGGAAATTAAATTTAAAATAGGTACTTTGTATTTGGAGGTCCATAGCTGCAGCCAGGAACTTGCGGTATAGTGGAGATTCATCCAGACGTCAGACGGGTTCTGCCGCTCTGACACCCAGCTCTCCAGCTCTGGACTCAACCACTGTTCAGCCTCATTCACACCTAACGCTTTGAGCATGTGCAGAATTCTTTCCCTGTTAAAAAGAACACGTGAAGTCAAATTTCTGAATGTCGCACTTGCACATAAACACTGTAAAATATAGAGCTGTGATGCTGGTTAGGACGTTAATTGTCGTTATAAGTACCTACCGGAGGCCCAGTTCTTTATAGGCCAGAAGAGTGAGAAGCTTTATAATAAGTTCACAGCTGTCAGGTTTCAGACATAGGATCAGATTCAACATTTGTCCAAGTACAGCCTGTTCATAAAGCGTCTGAAACACATGCAGAAATGAGTCAACAGCTCATATTGAAAGTAGGCAGTGACAATTTCACACATACAGTACCATGTGAGGTTTCACAACTTTGGACACTGCATCAATCAGGCCTTGGTGAAGCGTGTCTGTCTGTATGAAGCCCTGTGTGTGCAGAGTCTGCAATGCAGCAAGGATCTTAACCCTGGATGGAGTACTGTAGGCACTGAGGTGTACCAGCAGCTCTCTGGAAAAGTCCTTTGGAGACAGGGAGCTGGGAACAGACTGCACAAACACACACACATATCAAAATCTTGTGTTTCTGTGCACACTGCAGACATGTTTTAACATAATCTACCTTAGTATCAGGGTACAGCTCTCTAAACCAGTCTGTGTCAGCAAATTCTTTGAGGAACTGTGGCAACTCAGGGGAGGGTTCCCGGACAGGCGGCTGTGGAATGAACTGTGGTAGAGAGGTCTTTGGACAAGGAGCTGGAGGTGGAGTTGGGGCTTTGGGTTCTTCTACTGGGATAATGACCTTCTGAGGCTACAAAGACACATCATAATGCACAATATAGCTGTTATACTGTATACAGCTAGAGACCACTGCAAAATGATCAGTTTCTCTGGTTTTGTTATTTATAGGTATTTGTTTGAGTAAAATGTTAATTTTACTTAGATAGCTGTTCATATTATGTCTATATCCAGATAATCTATCCATCACTGACAGCTTATCCTGGTCAGGGTTGCGGGGCCAGCAGCCTGAGCAGAAAGTCCCAGACTTCCCTCTCCCCAGCCACCTCCTCCAGCTCCTCTGGGGGGTCCCCCCAGGCGTTCCCAGGCCAGCTGAGATACATAGTCCCTCCAGCGTGGCCTGGATCTGACCCAGGGCCTCCCCTCAGTTGGAGCTAGTTTTGGCAACAGGGGATTGGACCATCCAGACCCCTGCTTTCAGCTGAAACCACACAGCACTGCACCCTTACAACCCCTCCTGCAGGTGGTCAGCCCACAGGGAGGCATACTCATAAGGGTCTGCTGAATTGCTCTTAGTCTGACCTGTCATCTAGGACCAATTTGCCTTGGGAGACTTTACCAAGGGCAAATTGCCCCCGACAACATGGCTCCTAGGATCACTCAGGCATGCAAAACCCTCCATCACGATAAGGTGGTGATTCAAGTAAGGGTATCTAGATAATTTGAAGATTAAAAACAATCAACAAACATTATCCACATTATTTTCTAAACTACTAGTGTAACAACATTTCTCCCAAACTCCAAATGAAAATATTCAAATGAAAAGATGCTGTATATAGAGTATATATCGCATAGAAACTGATGTTTCAAATGCTGAGGTGTATTTTATGAAATCATCTTACCTCCTCAACTATGACAGGCTCCTCCTCAACAGCTGGGTCAGCTATGACAACAGTTTTCTTAACTCTCTTCGGGGTCAGTGGTTTAGGGATTATTTCAGGTTTGTGAGCCTTTTTCTTCTGCAACTGGAAATACACTTTGCTTCCTTAACTATTTAGTACAAAATAATAAAACACTGTGCATGCCAATATATTACTCTGGCACGTGCAATGGGATATGCATGGTGCAATGGGTATAAACCTGTTTATTTCACATTGCAGATGTAAACTGTTTTTACCTCTGGCATCTTTTTCTTCACTTTCACAGGGCAAACGTCCTCTACTATGGCTGGAAGTTTGTGGGGTTTAGTATATGGCACAGGCTGAAATGAAAACCTGTCTGGATCAAATCTGTCCTCCTCCAAGTCAACCTGGAATCAGAATGACAGCAGTAGCGTTGACCCTTTCACAAATGGAATCCACTACACTGCCCAACAAAGGTAAACTGACAGGAACAAGGTGATATTAAATGTATTGTAATTACAAAGGCAGTAGCTAGTAGCAAAGTAAAATGCAATAAGACAGTGAGTATTTTGACTTGAAGTGAAATAATTAGGAAAAAGGAGCAACATAAGAGGCAAAAGGTACAAAATAGTAAAGGAAGTGAATAAAAGTGAACAAAATAAGAAGCAAAATGAACAAACCAATCAAGAAAATGAACTCAATTAGATGCAAAAAATAAAAATGAACAAAAATAAACAAAATGACCCAAAACAATCAAGAAGTTGCTAAGAAAGGAACAACAAAGAAAAATGAACAAAATAGTCATCTAAATGAGCCAAATTAGATGTCAAAAAGAAGAATAATGAACAAAAATAAATAGTCAAGATAGTCAATAGTCAAGAAAATGCTTTGAAAATGAACAAAAACAACAATCAGTGTATTTCACTAACCTGACAAGCCCAGATTTACATAATTTAACCATTATCAATCACAACCTTTGATCAAAATAAGTTACATGATTTTAAAGATTGTGCTTCAAGACTGAAAATGTCATATCCCTAGTTTTTAACAATTCATGCATGAGTGTTGAATGAAGGAAGACAAGATAGTGAGTAAGGTAAATATTCATAGAAACCTTAATATTGTAAGGCAACCCATATATGATTTTCATGTAGCGATGAAAGGCCTCTTTCCTTGTTTCTTTGGTACTGACAGGTTTCTTTTTTGTGCACTTTACTGTGCCCTGAAGGAGCGCTGCCAGGTCCATGTTCACTTTCTGGATACTCTCAAGCTCCTGGAACAAGATGCATAAAAATGACACATACTTGAAAACATCTGACCTTGTAACCGACAGGCATCGTCTGAGGTTTTACTATTTCATGCATACCTTTTGCTTCCGCATATTGTGGCTGAACAGATGGTTGGTGTTTGTTGGCAATATCTCATTTGGGGGTCTTTTGACCATTTGGAGACCATTTGTAGGTGAGTGCTCCTACAGGGACAGACAAAAATAGAAGATATGCAGTTTGAGTCATTGTGTACGTGATGCCCAGGTCAATACTATCAGCTTTAAAAACAACCTACCTTCACTATAGCTTGTGTCATGTCACGGCTGAGAGTATTGAGTGTCTTCCCATTTGAAGTCCCACTCCATTTAGACAGCTGTGGATAGGAGGGGGAAAGTAATGCTCTGGTTTCCTCTTCTGTGGCCACCATTTCCCCTCCACAGGACTCAGGTGTAACCACGGACCTTTTAAAGTTTCAAATGAGATCCTGCTATTGTACGGAGTGTAAAAATATGGAGAAAAAAAAAGGGGGTCAGTGCTGTGTTCCCTGTTCCTATGTTAGGGATATGGGCTACAGTAAAAAAAAAAAAAAAAAAAAAAAGCAATAGTACTGGGGAACTTAGTAGCTATTAGGGTACATACACTACCTATCAAATGGTTGCACCAACTTTTCCGTCAGTGGCGTTATCATTATTGTTATTTTCAACATTGTACATTAATACTGAAGGCATCCAAACTGTGAAAGAACACATATGGAATTACTACATAATCCATATGTGTTTCTATTTTAGATTGTTTTAAAGCAGCCACGTTTAGAGTTGATGACGTCTTTGCACACTCATGGCATTCTCTTACCAGATTCACTAGTAATCACCCAGAATGGTGTGTGTGCTTTTTTAACAGTTAATTTGTGCCATTTCTTGCTTTCTTCATGTGCTGCAGATGACATTATACCACCATTGTGCAGAGGAAGGGTGAGCACACACTCAATATCCCTACTGGTGCTATTACAACCGCTGTACAAGTTCAAGGTCAGTCATTCCAAAAAATCTCAACAAGGGATTTGTACATTAAGGCATAAAATGGCACAGATGAACTCACCTGTGATACGGATGTTTCATGATATACACCACCTGGTGAATCTGATGTTTATTTATTTCATATGGACACAACAGATGAATTAGAACTGCATGACACAATATAAATAATGCCAATAAAAAATAGTTTGAAAAAAAAAAAACGCTGCATGAGAAGTTGTGTCCATACTTTTGACTGGTAGTGTAAATACGTTTTTCAAAAAAAAAAAAAAAAAAAAAGAATGAAGTGAGACTTGTTCTAGTGACATTTTAAAATACAGTACATTGTCCTGGTGAAGTAAGTATTTAGCTTTAGCTCACACGTCATCTGGTAAAACTGCCAAAAAGACACCGACTTCATTTTAAGGCATTGTAAGAAACAAATCAAAACTACTTACCGTGTATCTGCAGGCTGTTCTTACCCCTTTTAAAGGCTACATCATTGTATTATCGAAGTCTTGTTAGTTTTGCAAGGAAAATGAGTAACTCTTAATTAAGTAACTGATTTAACTGATTAAACAGTAAACAAGTAGAACGGAAGAGTCTGCACACCAGTAATGAGAAAAAAGTCCAATTAGGAAGAATAATTAATTGATTTAGCTTAGTTAAATGTGGTAAAAGTTTAATTAGTAAAGTCTGACCGCAGACGTCGGAGCGTCCAGCGGCTCCTCTTTGTTGCTAAGCAACGCGTTACTGGGTCACCAACAGCACACGTGACTGTCAAGAAAATGGGTTAGGGTTAGTCAGGGTCGGGGGTCAAAATAATATATGAGTAAAAATGAACAAAAAATTCAAGAATATTAATAAAAATAATGACGAGAATAAGTAAAAAATGAACAAAAATAAAGAAAATCAACAGAATCGTGAGTTAAAATGTGCCAAATAATCAAGAAAATTGAGCAGAAATTAAGAAAGTAAGCAACAAAATAAAATAAACAAGTGGATGAAACCAAACGTAAAAACTAAGTTAAAATGAGTAAAGCTGTCGATTTGAACATATTATGACAATTTTGATGAACGTGAACAAAATAAGCACTAAATCAAACAAAATCTAAAAATGAACAAATAATTGAGGAAATTAAAACGGAACAACAATTCACACAACTGCCAGCACTTATGCAAAGCAGGATTTTAGACACAAAAAGCTCAAAAATGTTTAATCGGGATGGGGGGTTGGGGCAAATGTACATACAGATGTCACAAATCTTGGGGCCGCCCCCCCCTCACACACACACACACACACACAAAATCACATAGTGAATACAACGAAGAGAGCTGTTTAGTTTATTGTATAAAATCAATCCTGTTAATACAAATATTTCAGTTGAGAATTATAAATGTTTTACACATTTACATAAAATATTGTATATACAGACAGGTGACATTAAAATCAGATTTCACTAGTCTTTCCTATTATGACACAGTCCTCATGCCCAGGGTGCGAGTCCACTGGAGTGTACTGTACGGTGTGGCCCTCCCGCTCAACATATCTAGCTCAAATGAACAGCTATGAGACATTCCGAACCAGTGTACGTGTTCTCCATCATCGTCCTCAAAACACAAAATGAAATGTTACTGTCTTTTGCATAAATGCTTTTCATCTTTCCCATAAGAGTTCACAACCTTGTAGAAATAATGCTTTGCAGCTGTTCTGGAGGCCTCAGCAGACACCTCGTCGATGTTGCCCTTCATTAGTCACCCATCTGTATGTGCATGTATTTATAGATTATTTCTAGACAATTATTAAATACAATGACATCCCTGAAAAGGATCTTTGGTACCTATGTTAAAGTTTGAACAACAGAACATTATAGCACATTCCATTTAAACAGAAAAAAAGATAAATTGTACAAATCAACGATGTCTGACTTTAAACAAAACAGATTTAGAAATTGATCTTACTGCCCTTACAGAGATTATATATAAACTGTACATTTTTAACTAACACACAAACCCTATCACATGCAGTTTCTCAGAAGGCCTCATTCATTAAATATTTCAGCTTGTCTTCTTCTGCAGGGCTGGGTGATGTTAAATTCTTTGTAAAATACTGCATTTCTATTTTTCCAGACTCGTGTGCTAGCGCTAGCCCTGAATATGTGTTTTGTTGTCCTGAGTCTCCAAATGCAGCCATCGCCGTCACCCTAAGAACAAGATAAAAAGTTACCACAGCATGCATTAATAACAGAATATAACAAATTTATAATTCTTGGAAAAAATGGGTCATTGGTGTCATATGTCTTGTGTTACCGGTCAGCATTCATCCTTTCAGTGATGACAGGCTGTGTTTCATTTTTCAGCAGGTCCCATAAGTGTAAGTTAGAGGCTGTATCGAGCACACAGAAGACTGCAGGCCTGGTCTGTGTCCACTGCAGTGAGATCACTGGTTCACCTGCTGTTGCATTATTCCACTCTGCCAGAGGCTGTTCGTGACTGACAGTGTGAAGCCTGATGCTGCCATCCCCACAGCCCACCTGGAAGGTACAGCATAAAAATAGCTGATTTTTTCATGCTGCTGAAAAAGTAATTTGCATCTTTTGATGGTCATTCGATGTCTGACTTCTCACCAAGAACAAGTGTGGTCTGAAGGGGGAAAAGTTGATTGCGATGACATCAACTGGTCGTACTCCACCCTCCGTAAATCCGTAAAGTTTTGGTGGAGCTTTTAAACCATGAGTCGTACCGTGACTGACCGTACCCTGCAAGAGATGGATATGGATAGTAACAGGGCACAGAATCTAAAGGAGTTAAAAATTAAAATGCAAGAATATACAGACCATGTTGGTGCCAATAAAAAAGTGATTTGAGTCCATTGGAAGGAATTTTAAGTGAAGCGTCTGTAATGGTCCTGATTTTGCTGCCTCTTGCTGTGATACCCTGCAAAACAGACAGAGCCGGACTGTGACAAATACCAGCGGAGAGGTCACAGGTTGAAACATTCCCCACTGAAAACAAATGGGGCAACAGTGGAACACAACACTGCATCACATTCATACTGTACAAAAAAAGACCACAGATGTGTTGACATCAAACACTGAGGTGACAAAAGCAACGGCCCACAGTGTCTAACAAAGAAGATCGCATGACCACTCTGGAGCAGCTGTGTTCCACTCAGCAAAGACATTGTGGGGTATTTTCAGACCTCTTCCTGGCAGGTAGATGATCATTACAGGCTATTTATCAATCTCACCTCTCAGCAGCGAGGAGTGAAGAGCTATGAAGAAGCTTGACTTTACCACCAGGCCTGAGTCCTGCAGGACAAGAAATCTACTCAGAAAAAGCTGCTACGTTTGAGCAGTGGACCCTGAACATTTTCAGCTTAACATCCAAACATACATTTTGTCTTCTTTAGATCCAACGTTATGTAATATATGCTGTGTGTTGCTTTAAAGTCTAGATTTCTGAAGAAAAAAAACAATTCAAAGACGAGGGACACAAATATAACCGCATTTTCGACATTGTTCTTCTTGTTAGGTCTTGTTTATATGAATGAATTTATTTGTGAATAAAGTCATCATTTATGTCATTGGTGCCTTGGCGACACAATACAAAGAGTCCCCAAACTACTGTCAGTTTGGGAAAGAATCATTTGGATATTGCAATATGTTTAGTGGTATTGTATTGTATGGTATTGCCTCAAATAATCTTGTTTGACATGTTCAATCAATTTATTTTTTGTTGTCTTTAAATCTCAAACTGGTAGACAGGGTTGTTACATTGAGCTCTCTGTCTCAGTACAAAATGTAAAAAAGTACAGCCAGTATTGATCATTATCATTATAAATGTCAAATCATTATTTCTTTCTAGTTCAAATACTGTCGTCATTGTCAATGGAAGAAACCACATGGTTGTCATTTAAAACTATTGGTTAAGGTCAGAACATTATCTACATCGTATACAACTTTTAATGTCACAATTTTTTTTCAGCATCAGAATATACAGGAGTAAAATTAAGTAAAACAAAAAACTTTGAAATATTCTGTCCAGGCCTAATTGCAGTTTATCACTGTGGATTATATTCCCTGTATCATAATACAAATCATATCATCATATTTCTCAAAGTCAAAGTGTGGCAAAGACAAATATGTTTAAGGAATAGTGTCTCGCTTACCTAAGTCTATTTGGGATCCTGCCTCGCTGGATTTTGGGAGTTCAACGACTACCTACATGATACAGATAAAATATTATGCAACTCCATAATTTGTTTTTGTGTACAGAAAACTGCTCAGCATCTGCTCAGTTACTTAAATTACCCAGAAATTTAAAACCCCAGTTTCATCCAAAGAAGCCAGCTGGAACGACAATCCTGATGACTCTGGGTTTTAACACACACACACACACACATACAAAAACAGCAGTCAGCTACCAAGAGTATCATTTCAATGTGTATCATTCATAAACATATGCACATGATAATCGGTGTGTTAACTATCCCTACACCGTTCCATACCGTCCTCAGATGCCAACAGAGGGACCTCTGGCCTCAGGCCTCCGGCAACAGTCGAGGGCACCACTTCAACAGACGTCACAGATGAAAAATGACCTGAGCCAGCCATCACTGCGTCTGCGGTGACAAGATGGCAGAAGAGTCGGCGTCAGCACACACTGATTCACCATTGTAGTTATATACAGTAAGAATGCAGCCACTGAAGTGTAAAGGAAAAACATGTGGGAGAAACGGCCAAAGACAGTAATAAAACATTCTGTCCAGCAGCAAGAATATCTTGATGCTAACTGGCTACTCAAAGTCATTGGGACTGCAACATACGGTAAGGTGTGAAAGATCAAGGTGCTTTTATAGTCAGAATAAAGACAGAACAATGAGATCTGTAAACGTTCATGTGATGCAAGACATTTTTAAATTTCATAGCCGACTTAAAAATATCTTACTTTTATTAATGCAAGTATATTCTGACTGCCACCCATTTGAATTCCTACAATTAAATTATACTGTAACTAAACAAGTACTGTGCAGTAATTCATATTTTGCACTACACTACTGTTTAACACTGCTAATATCTACCATGCTTGACGAGAAGAGAAAGTATGTTCAAGGCACAAAGCCCTTGAGGATCTGCATAGAAGGAATCTCAGTGGTAATATCCAGTCATATCTACAGTATGTCTCTGTACTGAAAATAATTTTTAATCTGACACACCAGTGGAGAATGTTGGCTGTCTCAAGATCCATTCATCTTCCCCTATGGCCAAGCGGTAGTGATTTTTAGCCTGCTCCCTCAAGTCCCATAGCACCACAGAACCTACTGATGTTCCTGCAAACACCAAAATGGCCTTTCCAGGGCTAAAGCAGCAACACTGCACCTGGACCCAGGAGAAGGATGCATTATGAGTTCAGCTTTCCATAAATATTGAATTCAATGACAATACGTATACACACAGCATTGTGACCAAACATTTCACAAGGTTAAAAAAATATACATCTAGGATTCACCTCAGATTCATATACGAGAATCTTCTGGGGTTTGGATGGCTCCCATATGTTCCAGATGCAGATGATAGTGTAGCTGTCAAGACGCACAGCGCTCGGTTTAGTTATAGGGTTGTGCACTGACATCATAGTGTGTTTCTGGACCTGAGAAAATTGAATCAGGCTAATGCAGCGTCCTGCAAATAAAAAGTAAATGGGAGGCATGAGGTGAACAGTGAAATTGTGCTAGGATGCTGGATTTTGGAGTAACAACTGTGGTTGTCCTGAGAGAAAAGTATGTGGTGTGTGTTTACCGTAAAGAAAAGGCAGCTTCGTGTTGAGCTGTAAACTTCCATCGCTGAAAGACAGGGCATCTGTTTGATTGTTTAGCTTTCGGAGAGATTTTCTCTCAGCTTGATCTTCTTCCAGAAGGACAACCATCACCTTGATGCAAAGCAGACAACAGGCATTAGTCCAGGAGGTTAGGTCTACTGGACCATTAACCAAAAGTAATAAACAGACTTGGTCTGAATGGGTTAAGGAGGGTCTGGTGCAAAAGGAAGAAAACAAATGTGTTGCTCTCTGATGCTGGACATTTATTTATTTATTTTCACAGATGTGGTGAAATACATGCATCAGGCTGGTTGTTGCTATGGCAACACCAACTTGTGATGGAAATATTTGAAGAAATAAATGCCAAACTAAGCCAGTATACATGAAATATGAACTCATGTAGACTTATAAAAGTTGATGTTGTTGATGATTGGTGTGGTATTTAAACAACGCACAGTAAGGACTAAAAAATCCCAAAACGTGTCACCACCTGCAGTGCGAAGAGTTAATACAAGGTAGAATGGATCCATACTTTCCAGCTGCTTATGCCAATCATTACCATTTTCAATTCAATTTTATTCTATTTGTCTAGCGCCAATCATAATCACTGACTATCTCTAGGTGCTTCACAATTTGAGGCTGAGACCTCATGACCATACAGACAGACAATCATTTGCATTCACAACTATGGACAATTTAGAGTAACCAATTAACCTAG
>JAQQAE010005866.1:0-17208 GCA_029823295.1 Pseudamia nigra
TGTGACGGTGGTGACACAGCCTTCTGAGGTGACGGTGCTGAAAGGAGAGACAGTCACCATAGACTGTAACCTGGGATCTGTTACTGATGCTAGTGCTCGCTGGTATAAACAGATTCCAGGAAAGGTTCCCCAGTATGTACTGAGCTTTTATCACAGCTGGAGCTCTGTAAGCTATGGCTCTGGGTTTTCATCTCCTAAATTCACCTCTACCTATCAGTCACAATCAGATTATCGATTGATCATCAACAATGTGGAGGAAAGAGATTCAGCTGTTTATTACTGTCAAACATGGGATAACTCTGTTAGTGAGCCTGTATCACAGTGATTTACACTGTGACAAAAACCTCCTCATCTAACTTCTGCTTTCTGGTTTTTTCTCTTTGTTTTAGAGTGAAGTTATGACACAGTGGGTCCTTTGGTGCTTACGATCTTGATTATTTTAAAGTGTCCTGTCTTTTTTTTACTTCCTTATGACTCTGCTTTGGATGATGTTTGGTTGAATGAAGATCCACCTTTCCTCTCCTTGGATTTTAGCACCACATGGGACATTGGTTTTTGAGTGACTCGATTTTATTGGTTGTATTGATTTTATTGATTTAGTGACTAAATTTTTAGTTTTTATTGATTTTATGTTTTCAAGGTTTTTTTTTATTGCTATCTATTTTATGCCTTGCTTGGTATCCTTTATTTCTCTGTATAGCACTTCCAGATGATTGTATACAGTGCTTTGTAAATAAAGTTGGTTTGGATTCGACACATGGAACTTTTAGTGTTACAGCAGCATAAGAGTAAAAAAACAAAGTCATAATTGTCATTATTATTTCTATTGCTGTTATTTTTCTTATTCTTATTGTAAGTTGATGCTTTAAAAGTGAAGTTGATGGTTGAAAACATTATTGACAGAGACGTAAACAGGCTCAAAATACACCAACAGATAAATTTACATCAATCTTTACGTAACTACATAGTGTAGTTACTACAAGGTGAGTAGTACTCAAGTACATTTACTCTGATATATGTACTTGAGTAGCTTTTATTTCTGAGAGTGGTTGATTTGCTGAATACTTTTAATCAGTGGCATTTGTGATGAAAATTTATTACACACTTTTGATAATCGAATAAATTGACACAACTGAACAAAAATCACACAAATCAGCAACAAAAAGAGCAAAAATAACCAAATCGTAGAAAAAGTCAACAAAAATGAACAAATTAAGCAACACATCTTGTGATAAGCAAGCCATGGCTCTGGGTTTTCATCTCCCAAATTTACCTCTATCAGTCACAATCAGATTATTGATAGCTCATCAATACTGTGGAGAGAGATTCTGCAGTTTATCACTGTCACACATAGGATAGCTCTGTTAGTGAAGTCACATCACAGTTATTTACACCGTGATTAAAACTTCCTCACTTCATGTATTTGCTCGTCATTTCTGATGTCTGCTAGTCAAGTTCTCTCAAGTTCTTCACTGACCAAATTCCTTCCCAGTATACTTACCTCCTCATCTAACTTCTGCTTTTTGTTTTTTTCCACTCTCTTGCAGGGTGAAATTTTCACCCAGAGAACTGTAACTCTTTCCAGTTCACAGACAATACACCTAATGGATTATGATGCTGATTATTTAGTTTATTCAGGTCATTTCTACTGGTGTCTTTTTAAAATTAGTAACTGATGTGATAAAGTATATTGTAACAGGGTGCTGTGTTATCAAACTTATTTTACAATCAGCAACAAATAAGCAACAAATCTTGCAATAAGCAAATCTTGAGCATGTCATCAAGTTTTTGTCTTGATGTTTAAAAGTAAACAGTTTTTAATATCATAAACAAAAAAAAAAAACAACAAATTTAGCCAAATGAACAAGATAATCAAGTAAATAAACTAAACTAAATGAAGTAATCATATTTACAAAATAGCACTGTGGGCAAAAAATGAACAAAACAACCAAAAGAATGACATAAACATAAATAATCCAGCAAATGAACAGAGAACATGATAATCACCAACACAAATACAGTAAACCACAAAAATCAACAAAAATGCCCAAAATAATTAATAGAGTGGAAGCAATGAACAAAGTAAACTACAAAATCAATGAACATTAACAAAATAAGTCACCAAGTTGACAGAAATTAAAAAAGTCATCCAGAAAATCAATGACATTCACAAAATAATCAACAAAATGTATGTTATAAGCCGCAAAGTCAATGGAAATATACAAAATGGACAGAAATGAAAAAGTAAGCCACAAAATCTGCAAAAATTCACAAAGTAATTTACAAAGTGGACAAAAAATGAATAAAGCAAACCAAAATCAGCAAAAATTTACAAAATAAAAAATCAACAAAATGAACAAAGTAAACCACAAGATTGATAAAAATTCACAAAACTCTTAAGAATATTGACAAAAATGAACAAAGTAAACCACAAAATCAATGGAAATTCACAAAGTAATTCACAAAATGGAGAAAAATGAAATAATTGAGCCACAAAATCAGAGAAAATTAATAAAATAATTTTTAAAAATCACACAATAATCAACTAAACGGACAAAAATGAATAAAACGACCATTAAATTGAGCAAAAGCAGCACAGGTTTGGAACCACGACTCTCACACGTCACAGAAATTTCTTGACGTCCGAACACGTGACCGTCCAGGCGAACAGGACGCAGCCATTGGCTGCTTCAGAGGGAGCCCTTAATTAAACACCTGTCAAAAAGGCGAACACGCGTCATTGTATCTTTGAAGCTGTATTTAAATGGTCAGCGTAAACGTGTTTTTGCCGGAATTTCCTTATAAGGTAGTTTATTAAGTCATTGCGGTTCATTGTGTTGGGATGTTTGATTAAATTATGGCGGAAAATGACCCAGACCGCTATGAATTCGACGCCCCGTCCTATGTAGTGGACCTGAAAGCTCTGGAGGAGGACAAGAACCAAGACAAGTGGTTCGGTGAGACAAGTTTAATTTGGTATTTGTACATTTATGCATTTAATACTACTATTTGTGCGCAATTTTGCTCAACTTTTGACATGTGGGTCATGTTTGAGCGTCATTTGTTGATTTTCTTGACGATGTGGATCACTTTCTGCATTATTTTGTTCTTTTACACTCGTTTAGTTTTATTTCGTTCAGATTTTTTTTCTCCATTTGTTATTCGTTTCTTTATTTCTAGTTATGGTCGTGATCCCCCCCCCCCCCCTAATTTCTATTGGTGGTTAGTCAGGTTTTTTTTTTTTTCATTTCCTCAACTGTGGTGTTCATTTCTGTTAATTCTGTTCAGTTACTGTTAAAAATTCATATGTTTATGTCTTATGTTCTTCTTGTTAATTTCCAAGACTTTTTTTCTTTTCTCCATCATTTTGTTAATTTACTGTAATATAGCTCTGGTTAATCTCTGTTGCATCTGTTTATCATGTTTTATTTTTTTTCATTGAATATGTTGTTTTTCCTTATTCATTTTATCGTTTGCCTTTTGCCTCTTTCCGTAAGTAAATGATTTTTCTGAATTAAATGTGACACTTTCTTTTCTTCACTTTGGTCATTTTGTGGAACTTCTGGATCTCTTTAAAACCCCTCCCTTACATAAATTACATTTTCTTTTTTAGTTTCTAATTGTTTTTTCTTCAGTTTAGTGATCATTATGTTTAGAAAAATTCATTGTTCATTCCCTTTATAAATGTGCCACAGACAGTAGTGCTAATTTTGTAGTTTTCTACATTTCTGTGGTATATTGAAGGGAGGTAGACATTTTTACGTTTTAAATACTTTAACAGCAAATATACACAACTCATGCAAAAAAAAATCTGGTCTGGTAAAACCTTTTGTCCCTGACTGCATGCACTGAATAAATGCATTAACAAATCACTAGAATGATGAAAATGTGTCCCATGCTCAGGAGTTCCTGGAGGATCCAGAGATGTTTAATTCCTAGTGTTCAAATCCACCTGTCCATGATGATGCTATGCAGAGTAGCTTTCATTTTAATTCTTTCTACAAACATGGGCAAAGACATTTTAGAATTCCATATTAAAGTTATATCTTCCTAATACAGTGGTGCCCCGGATAACTAATTTAATTCGTTCCAGCATCTCGTTCATTAGTCGGAGCGAGTTTTTCCAGGAATACATGTAAAACCAATTAATCCATTCTGGACCTATGAAAACTCCCACATAAAGTATGTATTACACACCTGTATGTGCAGTACTTACCGGAGGAGGATGAGACGGAGACAGCAATTTTTCTTGGATGTCAAGATGGAAAAACACAAAAGGAAGCAGTAGTTTAGGGGAAAAAAGGCAAATATACGGTGCGGCGTTGACGTCTAACTCGGCCGAGATGGACCTGGAAGTGAAGTCTTGTGCGTTACGAAAATTCATAACCTGAATTACGAAATTTGTAACATGAATTTTACGGGGTCCCAACACTGGGTGGTGGGGTCTTTCTGTGTGGAGTTTGCATGTTCTCCCCGTGTCTGCGTGGATTCTCTCAGGGTACTCCGGCTTCCTCCCACAACCAAAAACATGCACTAGGGGGTTAGGTGAATTGGTCCTTCTAAATTGTCCATAGGCATGAATGTGAGTGTGAATGGTTGTCTCTCCATGTGTCAGCCCTGCGATGAACTGGCATCCAGGGTGCTCCCTGCCTTCACTCAAGTCAGCTGGGATACGCTCCAGCACCCCCGCCCCGACCCTCACGAGGATTAAGGGGTAGAATCAGTGTTAATTTTTCTCCCCCCTTTGTTTCAACCCATTGACTCTATTGTCTTTTTTTTTGTTTTTGTTTTTTGCTCTTTTATAAGCAGAGCAACAGGCTGCTGGAGCAGGTTATCAACTTTTCACACCTTCAAGACCTGATGGATCATTTGTGAGAAATGCAGACAACCTGCCGACAGCTGTGGTCGCCCCACAGGTCAAAACAGAGGCATACCCTGGTTAGTGGCTTCTCAAAACATCTGATTTGAAACGTCCAGTTTACCGTGGTTTATATCTTGTAAAATTTGTTCATCTTTTGCTTGGAACATTTTATTTCTTTTCAACAGAAGTTCATGTAGAGAAAGCATTAAACACATGGCAAAAATGCATAAATTGTACTTTGTATTAAGTTTTGAATGGTTTTGTGAATTAATTTTGTCAAACCTCTCCCATTATAGCAATTCAAACAATCAGTCTGTGGGGCGCCTTGGTGGCTTACCCGGTAAAGCACACCTACATGGCTCAGACCTAATCACAGGGGCCAGGGTTCAAAGGTCCTGTGATGAAATGCATTCCCCTGCTGCACATCATCCCACCACCCTGTCTGTTTCACCTGTACCCATCAAATGAAGGCAAAAAAAAAACACTAAAATAAATCAGCCCGTGTTAAGGCTGCCTATTTTAGAAACATGAAAATGATGGCACAGTACACTGCAGCTGTTTTGGCTGCAAACGCATGTGAATCCAGTGCACAGTGTGCCAATCAAGTGAGATCAGGCACTCTAAACCTTCTTGTCCAGTAAATACTGGAAAGAAATACTCCTAACCCAAAACTTAATCTTTTAACCAGATCTAACTTATTGGCTCCAGTATGTGATATTTCTGTGATTATATTGCTTTCTTCTTGAGTTCACTGTTTTTTGATGCTGCACAGTGAAGAGAAAATCCATGGTGATCAGATGTCAATCATACATTTTTGAAACTGTCCTGACACACAATTTGAGGCTCTGACCATTTGAGCCACTCATAAAACAGTGGGGGGTTTGAAGTACAGTCACTTGCAAATTCCAGGGGTGCGCACAGCTGCAAAGTGGGTCTGAAATTGCAGTGTCCACTGGCCTTTAGTTGAAAATATTAAGGGCCCTTTTTAGAATTTTCTGATGTTTCTTCAACATAAATCATATGGTCTCTGTATGTTGCAGGCGTGTCCACATCCATGCTTCCAAACATGGTAACATCCTGGGGTGCTGGAGCTCCTGCTCAGGTTGGTGCCCAAGCGAAGCGGACCACTGCGAAGCCCCCTACCCAGCCACGTAGGTAAAGTGTGACCTCAGCTTTGAAATACTGCATTGGTTACAACAAGCAGAGTTCTTGTGACTATGTTGGTCTACATTATTTGTAAAATTTAAAAAAAAATTTTAACATCAAGAGCAGCCTGCACTCTTTTGATGGATGAATTTAAATTGTGCTCTTCATTTTAGGGTGTCAAAACGCAAGGAGCCAACAAGTAGCCTAGCTGCACCACCTATCAAAAAGTACAAGAAGTAAGTGACTGTTTCACCCAAATAAATGGCTGACAATATGGCCTGGTCATCTTATCACCCTCTTATTCTATGCAATCAATCTCTATACTCACCAGACTATATAAATTTACTGAATTGTGGTTCTGTGCTGACTGTGTCAAGGAGTCCTGTCACCCGTACAATCAGAAAACCCATTAGTGTTCGGAGGAACGGAAAGCTGAACTCCAGGAATTCCCCCAAAACCAAGGCAGCTGCACTTTCCACTAACACAGAGTGAGTTTTCAAATTAAAAGCCAGAGTCTGGTGATGTTGAATCACATGCTAGTCAATGAAACCAGCTTTTTGATGTCTTCATACAGCCAGAGTACATTTGAAGAACAGGAGCTGGCGAAGATCAGGAAACTCCAGAAAGAAGTGGCTCTGCATTGCAAGAAAAATGAAGCCAGCTATAAAGCTACACTAGCTGGAAGTAAGTGTTATGAAGTGACTAATCCTCTACTGAGGGATGCCTCCATTCTTCCTGGAGCCCCTGCAGAAACTGGGGCCTGTCCTGTGGACATGGACCCTGCTTATTGAACGATCGAGGATGTAACCATTTCCAGACCAGGATGCAGTCTGTTGTCCAGAGCCAGTGGTGGTGTGGCATTCAACCAGGTTCCTGGTGGCTGGCTGGGAGCATGTCATTTGTCTTGCCATTTTGCTCAAAGTCAAAATGATGTGAACAATACCCACGGCCCTCAGACATTCATGCCTTGAAAGTCGTGTAATTTTGGCCTGCACAAAAATGAAAATGGTGGCCTTTTTTCATGGCTTTTTATACGATTTGTAAGTCACTCACTAAAATCTGCAAGCAACCTGTGTATTGTTGGAATGGCACTTGACTCAGTTTGGCAAACAGAGTACCCATGTGCAGCACAATACACCAACTAAGGAAGTGGTTATTTTTGAATTTTTTTAAATATTTATTTGACAGGGACCTGCACAAAGCCAAAGCCCTTTAACTTGTCCATGGGAAACAAGAGGAAGTTGAAGGAGCCGGGTGCCTATGTTTCTATGGCTCAGCAGATAGAGCAGTTCTACAGACGAACACCTGACCGTTACCATGTATGCAGCCGCAAGAGTCGAGAGAGAGGTGTGCTGGGAGGATGATGCTAAAATCTCAGAAAATTTGAGAGGCTTGTGGTTTTTGATGCTTTAAATGTTTGTCAGGGCCTTCACCAGTGAAGAGGGACCGCCCCAAGCTCACCCGGTCTCGCACACCTCACCTGTTGACCCGCTGGCGGAACCGGCCCCGCACTGCCAAGAGCAACACTGAACTGGAGGCTGAAGAGTCAGACAAACTTGAGAGGTAAGGGCTTAGCAATATTCATCCTGTGTCATGTAACTTTGAGTAAGATGGTGGAGGTGAGGTGTCCCTAGTGTGTGTGGTTGTTTTTAAATTGCAGGTTTAAGTTCAGGGCTCTGGGGTTGAACAGGAAGATTCTGGAAAGCACAGAGACTCTCGATAAGCCAGCAGTAGAGGAACCAACTGTCCCTGAAGCATTTGAGTTGCACCTTGAAAAGAGACTCCAGGAGAGGCATGCCCGTAAAAAACCTCAGGAGGCTGAAGAGAAACCACATATTTTTCATGCAAAACCTCTGCCCAAGAAGATTCTGGAGGGAGTAGTGGTGAGTTGTTTGTAGCAGGACTCCTACTCACACTGGAGCTGATCTGGGGACTCTCTTATTAAAAACTTGGTGTAGGATCCACACTAAAACTTGGCATGCGGCAAAAAGCCAAAAACGGAGTATGCCAATAATTCTGATAAAGGCATGTGTGCGCACACCTTCAGTTTCCCATTTATAAATGCCGACCGCCTCACGGGCTGCCCGGTCTCACACCTAGTCAATACTTTTTGTTTTTTTTTTTTTTTAAAAGGTCTATGCAAAATCATGTCGACATGGAGGATGGGCAACTTTGGTGTTGGTGAGACATGAAGTCAAGGGGGGCAAAAATAAACAATTGGAGTGAAGTCATTAATTCTGCAGTGAATTGTCAGCAGCACCAGCCCACAACCTCATAAGAGTGGCTGGATTTAAGTCTGTAACAAAAGATTACGACACACTGCCTCAATTTGTCTGTCACATAGATTGTATAAATTAATGGACAAAGTGACATGATGTCACTCATTAGTTTCTGAAGGGCTGTTTTGAGGCCAATTGGGTTGTCACTCCCTGGCTGCTCTTTTGGAGCCAAAATCAGGATGTAACCATATTTGGATGAACGGCAGTGGGGCTAACTGAGCATTCTTGCCAGGGGACTCATGAGAAAGCCAATATTAGCCCCTAGCTTACTGACATGGTAAAATTTCACCACGTAGTGTCAGTCATATTACGGTTTTGTTAGTGCAAACACTTTCACTCGACTGAATCTGTGGGTATCTCTGCTAAAAACGATGTCCATATTGGGGAAAAAAATGGAACATATATGAAGGGCCGAATCGGTCCAACTTCACTTGGGAGGAGTTGCAATAGCACCGTATCACTCAAACCCCTGCAAGGCAGTGATTTGTTGGATTATTTGCAGTAATATCTTAATAACAGAACAAAAAGTTAAAGGTGGACCACCACATTACTTATTACAGGGTGCAAATAAAACACTTGAGACCATAATGACTCATCAAAAAAATATATTCGCTTAGTATTTTCAGATGGTCCATTGTCTGAATTCTTTGCCTTGAATTGTGAAGCACCTAGAGATGATGGTCGATTTATGATTTGGTGCTATACAAAAAAAATTTAATTGACTTGATGCATCTTTGTGGGTAAAGGGCTTCTTGGTGCCCAACGAACAGTTTTTCAGCAGCCGAGCAGTGGGATCACAACTCGATTACTTCTGCAATGACCTCACTGTACAGTCTGGGTCATTGCCCACTGGTCTGTCACAGGTGTGACAGTTTCCCATCTCGAAAACACTTGTGTTAATGTAAAGGGTTGCACATTCTCCCACCAAATTCATTTTTATAAATCACAATGTTTGCGTAGCATGTGGCTTTTTCAGCCCCGTTTTGTGCATAAGCAAGCTTTGTAAATGAGCCCCCAGGTCTTCATTGTCAATTTTTATTTTTTATTATTTTTTTAATGTGACTGTGCACATGTTCTATCAGGGTTTACCAGAGAAGAAAGTTGCCCAACCAACAGTACCAGAGTCTCCAGCTTTTGTTCTCAGTACAAGGGTTCGTATGGAGAACAAAGCAGCGCAAGTAAGGACTCTAGTTTTTGAAAGCTGCCACTCTTCATATTTTTACTTTAAGTGTAACATTACAATTATGGCTGCACATTTTGGTGAAAGTATTGCAGTGTTTGTTGTGATTCAAAGCTATTTGGCAAGACATTTCAAGTCGGACCTTTTTTTTTTTTTTTTTTTTTTAAATCAAATTCCCAAACTAGAAGACATACAAGGATGTAAATACAAAAGCAAGTTGTCTTCATTCTTGTGTATGTCAACATAAGGAGGTTGCAGTTATTTCAATTTCTGCAACTTGATCACCTTTTTAAACCTCCTGAATCTGGATCTTATTTAGTTACAAATGTATAATGGCACAGACTATGGTGATGTGATTTATTGCTACAACCACAATTTTCTCCCAACTCAGGTAAGACCACAGTCACCAATTAAGGCCCCACCTGTGCCTCACTTTGGCCTTCCATTCCAGCCCCAGCTTCCACAGAACCACCATGTGGAGGTTTGTCCCTTCTCCTTTGAAGAGAGGGAACAGCAGAGGAGGGCGCTGAAAGAGAAAAGGCTGCAGGAGGATAAATATGAAGAGGTGATGTCACAACTTTAAAATAACTTGACATCAATGTGGCCATCAGCTGGCTTTTTGAAATATATTTTTAATTCCCCAACTTTAATTGATGCATAACTAGGCACACCATGTGTGGTCCTGTAGCCAAAAACACGGGTTTAGTTGGGCTCAGTCTCAGGAAGTTGTTTAAGGGTATTGACAAATGGAAGCTGTAATAAACTCTGAGAAAGTAGCCACCTTAGCACTGTGCCAACATCAGATGTAACCTATTTAACATTGTGTGTGTGTGTGTGTGTGTGTGGGGTTTTTTTTTTTTTTTTTTTAAAGCAAAACATCAAATTAATACATTTAGCTTTACAGATGGTTTAATGTGAGATGAGGCCACATTGGTTCATTATAGGGCTCAGTCTTCAACATGGGTTTCATGCAGATGAGATCTGTAGTGTTTAAATTATGCTCCCTTTCAATCACCACTGAACAATACTACAGATTGTAGAGGGGAATGGAAATACTTTCTTTTTTTTTTTTTTCTTTCAATTAAATTTTTGAGGCAACAAAAGCATATTTGGGAGGTTGTGACTTGTGAAGTTACTACAGCTGCACACATTTCTACTGTATGTTTGAAAACTGTCTTGAATGTGTTGAAACAGCATTAAGTTTTAATCAGACCTGCAGATGCTGTTATGCCTGAATGAGCTGTGAGAATTTTATGCAAAAGTAACTTGAGGTAGATATTGGCCCCATGAAACCCTTGAAGATGCTCTTAAAGTGTAACACAACCACTAGGCTGCATCTGTATTTGCTCAGTAATGTCGGTGCATTAGGCAAATGCTAAAGTAACAAAATGCAGTGGCAGAATGAATATGGTAGCGATCGTTTCATTACAATCCTTGGCTAATGTCAGCCCAAGATTAAAAATTTGTTCTAATGCCATGTTCATGCTTTGATCCCTTCAGGTGCCCAAGTTCAAGGCCCAGCCACTGCCAGATTTCAGTGCTGTAGTTCTACCAGAGAAGAAGAAGCTGGAGCCCACCAAGCCAGAGCCTTTCAAACTCCTTGTGGATGAGCGGGGGACTGTAAAGATCAGTCGCTTGGAGCAGATGGTATGAACTACAGTACCACCAAAACCAAATTTCTGTCATTTAAAAGCTATAAAACACTTGATTTTTAATGCTGGAAAATTTCCCTCCGTCCCTTCAGTTGGAAGAAGAAAAGAAACGTCAAGTGGAAGTGACATTATTTAAAGCCAGACCCAGCACGGTTGTTCACAAAGAGCCTTTCCAGCCCAAAAAGGAAAATCATAGGACACTGGGTAAGACGTGCTCCACCACTAATCACACAGAGCATTTCATCTACTCGAGCTGGGGTCAGACTCATGGGCTGCATGTTCTCACCCAAACCTCATTATTTCCTACCAAGAAATGACTTTTACCCCAAAATAGGAAGTTTGCTACAGTAACTTCAGGTACTTTTTAACACTTGCCTTGCTTGGTGCAGGCTTTCAGCTGTTTCACTTTAATTGAAACCACAAATCCATCCATTTTCTACCCTTTAATCCTCAAGGGTTTGGGGGGGGGTGCTGGAGCCGATCCCAGCTGACTTGGGGCGAAGGCATGGTACATGCTGGATGACTCGCCAGTTTATTGCAAGGCTGACACAGACGGACAACCATTCACTTGCATTCATGCCTATGGACAATTTGGAGTCGCCTAATCCCTAGTGCATGTTTTTGGTTGTGGGAGGAAGCCGGAGAACCCACACACGGGGAGAACATGCAGACGCCACACAAAGGCCCCACCACCAGGTGTTGGCTTTGTTGAACACAGGACCTTGTGGCTGTAAGGCACGAGTGCTACCCACTGCACCACTGTGTCACCCAAAGCACAATTGTAGGTGTGAAATCTTGCTCCACTACTGTGGACAAACTGAAGGTGTCTGGTGGGGCCAAAAGTAGTAGTCTGTCCCCAATAAAGAACAATAGTTCAGTTCATGTACAGCATGGAAACTTTGTAGGTCGGTCAGCATAAAATTTGATGGTATTGCTGAAAAATAAAACAGAAGATGCATGTGTGGGTTAAATTAACATCCTGGCCCTTTTTTAAATATTGCTCCAGTTTCATTTTCTTTTTTGTATATTTTCTTGACTTTCATTTATGACTTTTTTTTTTTTTTTTTTTCTTCTTTAGCTACTTGTTTGGTTTGAAATATGTTCATTTTGTTAATTTAGTCAAACATCAGGGAAAATGAGCAAAATGTTGAAGGTGTATATAGACAATTTGACACATTTTCCCAGAAATTAGCCATGATTGACTCAAGGCAGTGTCTCAGAATAAATGTGATGCCCCAATGTCAAATTTAAGACTTTGCCCAATTTTGACCCGTTGACTTCCCTGTGATCAGCACTTGGACTCCTGAAGAATGCTTGGTGAACGAGGCATTCTTCAGCATGTCCTAACGCTTTACCTTCTGGCTTCTCTACAATCTGTCATGGCACCTGTCCAAGATCATTCTTTCACAGTTGTAGAAGCGTTTGAGCTGGCGACGGAGCGGCGGGCCCGAGAGCGACAGGAGTATGAGCAACTGATCAGTGAGAAGGAGGCACTCAGGGCGCAGATGGAAGAGGAGCAGCGACGTGAAGGAGAGCAGCGGGAAAAGGAAGACATTGCCAGATTACGACAAGAACAGGTGACTGCAAAACACGTGAATATGGCTGCACACGAGTCAGATGGTCTCATGATTTATTTACACCCCCCCTTATCCTCTCTGCAGGTCCACAAGGCCCAACCAATCAGACACTATAAAACCGTGAAAGTGAAAAAGAGTGAAGTTCCCCTCACTGTCCCACACTCGCCCAACTTCTCTGATCGTTTCCACTTGTGATCGCTGCATTTTTTTCATGCATTTTAATCTGTATATTTTACTGAATATTAAAGCTTCGACACTTTTTTTAAATGACCAAGCTGAAGTTCACTTTGTCCACATCAAAGTTCATCTTGGACATTTTTTTTTTTTCCTTTTTAAAGAGCTTCATCGCCCTTGGCTTCCTCATTAAACGAAGTGAAAACTGACAAATTTACACTGGCAAAGCACCATAAAATTCAATACTGCCATTGATTTTTCTGTAGTGACTCTTGACAAATCATTACTTGGTTCTAAAAATATAGATGAAATGATTACTCCAATTGCAACCAAATTCCAGTAGTTTGTTGCATTGTAGCAGTTCATAGTAAAATATCTTGCTCTGTTTAATCATGTTGCTGCCAGTGCAGGAGATCTAAACGATGTCTTACAAGTGCCTTATCTGGCATTGAAATTAATTTCCTGAGGTGTTTTGATCTTATTACAGATGGATTATTTTTTGTGACAATTTGAAATTATACAAATGAGTTGTCGTCTTAGGTTACACAGATTACCTACACTTACTGGCATTGTATTTGATATACTGTAATTACAATACTTAAACATGCTGGCTTTTTTTTTTTATATACATAAGGAACAGAAATGACAGATGACAAAATACATGGTGTAAAACAAAAGCTACTGTATTTATGGATGCAAACTGTTGAAATCTGAAACGCCTCCACTGTTACAAAACATGTGGATGTTGGTTTCACGACCATGTTGCCACATCTGCATACCTGGCATGTCAAATAAAATGGCTTAACTAGTCTACTTGGAACTTTCATAGCTCTTGACTAATAGCCTAAATCTCATCCTGCTTTCATGTAGGATATGGTACTCCTTGTTGGAGGAAAACTGGTAACTCAAAAGAACAGATCTACCAACTTAACAAAATTGTAACAGAATTGTCAATTTACTTGCCTTGGTCATTGATCAAGACCATCCTGTCATCTTTTGAGATGAGTAGTGCAGTCCTTTTCAAATTTGTCAACTTGTGTGATGGCGAGTGCCATGGCTTTTCCATAGGGGGCACTATTGCATGTTTTAGAGGATTAAGGGGAAAAGATGGAATTCTCAAATGTTTTAGAACAAATTTACCTGAAGCCTGCTATATTTCTTATTCATTTCTATATTCATTCCTTCAACATTTGAGAATGTGGTATTACTCCTTTTCAATACTGCTTGTAAAGAGAAATATTTTGAAGCTAGCTGTCCCAATTTACTTGAAATTTGCCTTGGTTATGGATCACTTGAATTAACATCCTGTCAACTTTTAGGCTAGAGGGCGTTACTGCTCATGGGATGGATGGTGCTACTGCTTCCAATAAGGGAACTTGATACAAAACTCTATTTGGTTGTCCCCTTTTTCAGGGGATGTCTTGTGATCATAGGGGATCGAACAACTGTTTTTATTTCTCTTCTGCTCACCTCATCCGCACGGTAAAGGACATTCACTCCACATTCTGACTCATCACTGCTCGAACATGTGACCAGTTTGACTGACTGCGTCATATTGGATTCATCTGACTCAAACTTGAGACATTAATGCTCCTACTGTACATGGAGGCAATAAATGCCAAAATGGAAGTGATTTCAAATGGATTACATGAATCTGGTCTGTATTGTAGTCGGACCACATCAGAGGCTTGGGCCTTTTGTAGCAAATATGTTAACGGAAATCATACTGTTTAAAGGAGCTCAAAAATGCACATTAATGAACAGAAACCTCAATTGGCAGCATCAAGATTCATATAGAGGGTCGTTTAAGTGCTTTTTGGCAGCAAATGGGTAGTGTGGATGTAATCAGTGTTTTATGCGTTCTGCTCACTAGCACAAATGCAATTGTGATTTATCTAGTAACTGTTGAAGCCTGTGAATAATAAAAGCTTGTTCCTGAGCCCAATTTTGTGTCCAATCACTGTCACCCCTGCCTTACACACCCATAATCAGCTGCACCTTTAAATTTTGGCAAAGTTCATTCTTTCTGCTGTAAATCAGAAAAATCTCCACCTCCCCGACCTCCTCCTGAATTAAGCTGAATAACAATATAACAAACTAATGCATAGTTCTTCGATACTCTGGTTTTGGAGCGATGTGTCAGGTTTGCTCAGATTGCCCCAGAGCACCTCTTATGCAGAGTCACTGCCAAGACAAAAATACAAAAAGCTCCTATAAGCATGTTTAAATCAGATGAGACAGTCCTGCCTGAAATGTGACTTTAGAGGTTTGCGTGAAGTACTTTCTTCATATTGTGTTTTTCAACTCTGTACACAGGTACCATTGTTTGAGTTTAAATAGTATTGTCACTTCCCACGGAGTCATTTAATTTGAAAAAAATGTCTTTTTATTGCCTAAATAAAACTTACAAAAGGCAGATGTTGAAGGGAATCACTTGAAGTGCTGTACATGTAGTTATAATTATGCAATGAAATCAAAGTATCCGACCCAAAGAATGAAAGAAAATGTGCTGCAGTCTGAAGAAACAGAAGTTTGATCATCTTTGGCTTACTAGTATGCCAAACCTTAAATGGGTAAAACGCATAGAAATATTCTGGAATTTAATTGCAGTTTTCTAATGTAGCCAGGCTCACATGACACAAATTCATTCACTACATCCAAATATAATTTCTTTCCAATTTGAAATCTGTATTTCCATATAATACTATTTATTTAATTTAAGCAACAAATGTGTTATTGCATTTTACATACATTCAGTGCCAAATTGTCAATGCTGTGTAAATAGAATTAACATTTTTCAACAAGAATGTAAACAATCATTAAAGCACTATGTTGTGAAATGTACCCCCCCCCCCCAAAATATACAAAAATATGAAAAACAACTTTCATTTCACAATCAGTGTCTTTGTAAACAGCATTTTGCACTTAGGACAATGCACCAATACATGTTTGAAAGGTGGGATAAAGTCACATGGTCTGAAAACTTAACTAATAGCTTCTAAGTAGTTATGAGAGTACAGAAAATTAAAGCTTCTCCCCTGCAGATGTCTGAGTTAAAATGAGCAATGAAGCATAAAAGGAAAACTCATATTTCACTGAGACGTTACTGAAGCAATCATGATGAAGTGATCTTAAAATGTACAGAATTCATGAACAAATAACTAAATTAGTGGAATGACTGCAACTGTTACAAGAAATGGTATGTAACGGCATAATGCAAGATCACATTTGTGATTGAAAGCTGTGTTGAAACTCCTCCTCTTCTCAACGTCTTTATAAGCTTCACAGTGTGTCCTCACATCTCTACTCGCCTCTCTTGTAGACAGTAAAGGATACATTTCACCTATTTTAGCTGCACTCCACTGGCTGCCTGTTCATTTTAAGATTCTTTTATTTGTTTTTAAGGCCCTAAATGGCCTTGCCCCACCCTACCTCACAGAGCTGCTTCATGTCCACACCCCTGGACACTCTCAGGTCAGCTGACCAGCTGCTCCTGGATGTGCCGAGGACAAAGCGAAAGCTCAGAGGTGATCGGGCCTTTGAGGCGGCAGTACCTAGATTGTGGAACGCTTTACCTTTGAATGTCAGGCAGACCTCGTCCCTCTCCACGTTTTAAGTCCCTTTTAAAGACCCACCTGTACTCACTGGCATTTTACCCCAGTACGCAGAGTTGATTTTTATCAAATGTACTGTAGATTTGTTTCATTTTCATTGTTTTTATTATATTATTCTTTATTGTGTTTTAATATTTTATGCATTTTATTGCTCTAATTGTTTTATTGCTGTTGGTTATTTTAAAATGTGTTTTCATTTCTATTTGTCAAAATGTACAGCACTTTGGCTTGTTTGGAATTTTAAGGGCTTTATAAATAAAGTTGGTATAGTATGGTATAATGTGATTATTGCAAGTTTTGACACGTCATAACAAAAATTCCTGGATTGGTGCCAAATTGTAATGGGTTCTTCTTTGATAAAATCTTTATGCATCCACATACAGTAGCTTTGTGTAAATCTGTCCAGTAGTTTGTGTATTCATGGTAACAGAAACACACTGACCTGAAAACATACAGTATGTGTGTATCAGAAGAAATAAATCAAACAATTAAAAACATAGGAATAGCAAATGATAAAAGAAATGACATTTTGAATGAAAACTGTATTGGGAGTTGAAACTCCTCCTCTTCCTCTTCTCCTGTGTCTTTATAAGGTTCAGTGTGTCTCCTCACATCTCTACTCACCTCTCATCTGGACGGTAAAGGACATTTACTCCACACACTGACAACATGCTGGGGACCCTCTGCACTCTCATCACTGCTCTGACATGTGAGATATTACACTG
>JAQQAE010005867.1:0-17208 GCA_029823295.1 Pseudamia nigra
CATAATACCGTGAAACCGTGATATTTTTGCCCAAGGTTATCATACTGTCAGAATCTCATACCGGCCCATGCCTACACCCAATTGACCAAAAATGAACCAAAAATTAATAAAAATGAACAGTCCACAAAATGAGCAAAAGTGAAAAACCAAACACACAAAAATATTTTTAAAATTAACGAAATAATCGTATAAAACTTAACTACAAATGGAAAATGAAGAAACTGTCACAAAAATAAATGAAAATAAATCCACCAAATGAACAACAATGAGCAAATTCATAAAGAGAATGAAGAACAAATAAACCAAATAATTCACCCCATTAACAAAATTAACAGGAAGTCATTATATGAAGAAAAAGTATACATTAAAATATAGAAAAATACATAATAATAATAATGTACAAAACTGAACAAAAATGCAACAACAATAAACAAAATCCACATCATTAACAAAATAAGTACAATACATCAATGAGTGAAAGTGAAATGAGAAAAAAAATGAACAAAGGTGAGCTATGACATAATACTTATATTTTGAAATGAGATGTTGTGTCATTTATCTGAAGATGGCTTTATTTTCAAAATGAGCTGCACCCTTGTCTGATTATAAGATTAACTCATACCCACAGTCTTGTTCAGGAGCGTCATGTTTCGACATTCTGCTTTTTTGCAGGCATCGCTGTGTGTAACATCCCCTCGGCAGCTGTGGAAGAAACCGCAGACTCGACACTTTGTCACATCCTCAACCTGTACCGGCGAAACACGTGGCTGTACCAGGCTCTCCGGGAGGGCACGCGGGTCCAGAGCGTGGAGCAAATCCGTGAGGTGGCCTCAGGCGCCGCCAGGATTCGAGGAGAGACACTCGGCCTCATTGGGTTTGGTGAGTCTATGTGGACATCGTCAAATTTTGGAAAAGTTGAAGATTTTTTTTTCTTTCTGTTCAGGACTGTTTCTACTGTTGGATAAGCTCAAAATAGTTTAACGGTAAAATACAACTATGTATAAAAATACTTTTGTCTTAGTTTGTCGTATAAACTTTTGTCTACATGTTTAAAATTTTACAGCTGCTTTTTTTACTTTGAAACCAATGAGCATACCATTTTGTATTACAATTTTAGTAAATAAATGTTTGTAGTACATGTTGTGAAATGTCGCCATTTTGTCTGATTATCATTGCATAGATAAAGATATCATGAAAAATAAGGGTCCATATTTTCTGTTATTAAAATAGGTTTTGGGTATTCTCATTTGGAGAAAAAAACCCACAGCCCCTTTTTCAGATAACTGACCTGAATTGAGCCATTTGGATTTCTGGATATTTGTGATGTCACAGCTATTCATGTCGTTGTCCTCAGTCAGTCGTTTAAGACAAACCAAACCCAGAACTACCAGAATCATTCTGACATCCTCAGTTAATTTGCCAGGGTTTTTTACATGATGGTATCCATGGCACAGTTCAGATATGGTTCATTTGCATTTAAAGTGATACACAACAAAAGAGCCTGTCTGATGCAGGGCTGAAAACTCTGGATTTATGGATGTGGTAGAATGAAGAATCCCTGCTTTATCTTGAGCTGAAATTTAAATTTGCATTCTGGGGACCTGTAAGAATTTAAAGGGGTACAGCATTTCTCCTTTAAATACTTGCTGCTTTGGTTTCTCAGGAATGACGAGGACAAAAGTGGTCATCTCTTTGAAATCCATAGGAATTCTTATCATTTTAACTGGTTGACATTTTTGCTCATGAGCATTGAATTAATGAGCCAATAATGAACAGTCTGATGAATGGTGGTGTTTGTTTTCCTGTCGGTGGAGCAGCCAGGTGTCCTGCTGTAAATGCCCTTTAATCCATGACGTGACTCCATCTTGTGTCCATCAGGTCGTTCGGGCCAGGCAGTGGCGATCCGGGCCAAGGCCTTCGGCTTCAACGTCATCTTCTACGACCCCTACCTCCAGGACGGTTTGGAGCGCTCGCTGGGTGTTCAGCGGGTCTACACCCTCCAGGACCTGCTCTACCAGAGTGACTGCGTATCCCTGCACTGCAACCTGAACGAACACAACCACCACCTCATCAATGACTTCACCATCAAACAGGTACAGTAGGACATTTATTGCTTTATTTTGTAGTGTAATTCTTGTTTTTACTCTTTCAATTTCTTCACTTTTCTCTAATGGTTTACATGAAGGTAAATGTCCCTTGAAATTTAAAGTGAAATTGCCTTTTGGTGTTTGTAGATTTCCATATTCACAGCAGCTCTTTGCACTTATTGTGTTTTATCATAAGAGCAGTTAGTGAGTTGCCTGGTTGGTACAGTCATCCTCTACCAGGTGAGACATGCAGGTTAACCAGCTTTAGTGAAATCAGTTGCTACAATAAGTAGCACAGAAGTTTCAAACACAACAGTGCATCTAAAGTTCATAGGACAGCAACGAAAAAGTGCTTTCTATCTCCAAAGTCCCTGGGTCCAAAATAACCAAATTTGGCACATGGGTAGTTGGGGTAGGGGGAAGTGTTACTATGGCAACCACCAGTTAATTTGCATAATCATTAGGTTACAGCAAAACCTAATTTTGACCTATAGTACCAAAACAACTATTCCTAGAGGCATCAAATGACTTTGAATTTGACCTTGAAAGTCCATAGGGTCTTTAAATGATTGTACATTGACCTACGTACATTTTTAGCTACATTATGTAGGTTGAAAATGTCAGACCCCTGGGTTACTGACTGTGCTGACTTCAAGTACACTGTGACCTTCAAGGAATAAGGTCATAGTCAGTTTCAAGGTCATATAAAGTTCCAGCGTTCATTATATACAGTACATACACTCCCGAACTCTTCATATTAATTAGCACACATCTTAATTGTATTCAAGTTTGCGTAGATATTTAATCATTATAATGTATTCATGACATCATTCTAACCATTTTATCATTCAAATATAATTACATCATTATAAGTGTTTGTCATGTTCTGACCATCATAGGTGTGCAGAGGAAACAGAAACAGTTCTCAAGTAAAAGCAATGTTCATTTACAATTGTAACGACTCAAGCAGATGTACTGAAGTACTTGAGTGAGAATACAAAAGTGTGTAACAAAAAACTACTGTAAAGTGCTGAGTATAATTCAAAACATGGAGTTTATTACAACCTGATATACTGCCTTCAAACAATCACTTTTGTTGATTTTGTTACTTTGATTTTATGAACTTGATTTTTCTTATCGTCGTTCCTTATTTTATTCATTTCTACTAATATTTCTTATTTTGCTTTTGTTAATTACTGTTAATCTTTTTAAATTTTTTGATCAAACTGTTGCCTGTTCTGTTGACTTTTTGTTCAATTTCTTAACTCGTTTATTTTTGTTAATTTATTTGATAATTTTTTTCCTTTTTTGCTCATTTTGTTCATCTGTATTTGTGATAGTTTTACAACTTACCTGATGGCTTTGTTTTCTTTACTATTTTGTACATTTCCATTGTTTTTTTTTCTTTTTGTAATTATTTTGTACGTTTGCTCATTTTGCTGCTCTAATTATTCATTTGGATAATTTGATATATTTTAAAAGTGTAATTAGTTATTTTGTACTTTGTTTAAATGTCATCCTTTTTTATTTATTGAGCACAATGGAACTAGCAGTAGTAGTAGATTATTTCTTGTCATCATAAATGTAACTGAGCAAGATTAAAAATACTCTGCAAAACAACTACTCTTTAAAGTACAATTAATGGAAAAAACTACTTAACTGCATGTAAAGGAGTAAATGTACTTGTGTACTACCCTCCTCTGCTGACCATAAGGGAGAGTTAGAAATGACAAATAACCACCTTTATCTTATTGAATAAGAACACTCAAACTGTGCTCATTGTATTCATGTTTACTTAATACAAAATAAATAAAATTTGCTAAATTCAAAATTGCAAGAGACCCCATGTGTTTTTATCTCATTGCATCTTTTGTGTAATTTGCTTTTCGTTGCGTCTTTGATGTCATTTTCATCTCAGCGTGTCTTACACCTTTTACCAGTTCTCATCTTGCTGCGGCTTTATGATTTTTGTTTTTTTTTTTTTTTACATCATTTACAAATAATTTCAAAAGACAAATAACTATTTTCTTTCACTTGAAACCAAAACTCTGCCTTTAAATTTAAATGAAATCATGACTTGGCCCTATTACCTAACCTGTCTTTACAGTATGAGAGTTAAAAGTATTTATGGATAATTTCTCAGTGTTCAGGGAATAATAAGTCTTTATTAATTTCAGTAAATTCGCAGTTGGAGGACACAGTGTAGAAGCAGTGTGTTATTTTTCTGCACTATCTTTAAAAGTATGGTCTTTCAGTCGATGCCACATGAACATAGTATTTCAGTAGGTGTTATCTGGTTTGTGCTGGTTGTTGCTGCCACCTGCAGGACAGTATTTGAACTGCAGCTTGTGTTAAATTCAATGGTTTAATTATTTAAAACTCAAAAAGCTGCTAAAATATGCACAAGGCCTGTCCAAGTAATTATCTCATCTATTATTAAAAGAAAATCATGTTGAATAATGTGTTTGTCTCGTCATCATGTGCACGTCATTTTTTTCTACCCCCAAGATGAAGGGATTAGTGTCACAAAAATGTCCCCTGTTTTTGAAAGGCCTTTTGTCATCCTGTCATAATTTATTTGACAAGCATTTGTTTCCCTTTTGTTGTCTTAAAAAGGCAACAAACATATCATCCTACGCAGCATGGTGCCGCTGACAGCACCTCTGGGCGTAGGATCTTAAAGCTGCCATTGCTGATGTGTTGAATGCTTTAATTGCCAGGATTTATGAGTGATTCTTTGTGTACAGATGCGTCAAGGTGCTTTCCTGGTGAACGCGGCGCGAGGGGGTCTGGTCGATGAGAAAGCTTTGGCCCAGGCCCTGAAGGAAGGGAGGATACGTGGCGCCGCCTTGGACGTCCATGAATCAGAGCCATTCAGGTGAGCGCGGCGCAGCCTTCACACACTTGCCACAAAAAATAAAGTGAAATCCTCAATCACTTTTGCTGTTGCTGCTGTCTTTTCAGTTTCTCCCAAGGTCCCCTAAAAGACGCACCCAACCTGATCTGCACGCCACACACCGCCTGGTACAGCGAACAGGCTTCACTGGAGATGAGAGAAGCAGCTGCCACAGAAATACGCCGAGCCATTACAGGTATTCAGACATGCTGAAAAGACGTAGCCACACTGACTTATTCTTTGGTTTGTTGACTCGTTTTCAATCTGCAAGTTTGCATTTTGCGGGTCACTGTCTTGGTTTTTGAACCAAAGGGCAGTGTATTTCTGTGGTGCAATCTAGTCAGAGAAAGAGTGAGGCGTGAAATCAAAGACAGTTAACAACATGAGAGTGATTTCCTGTTTGGATTTCTCCACTGCCTTACACTAGTTCTTTTTTTATATACTGCACACGGATCAGCTATAACATTATGACCACTGACAGGTGAAGCAATAATAATGTCATTCATCATATCCAGTGTCACCTGTGAGTGGGTCAGATACATGAGGCTGCAAGTGAACATTTAGTCCTTGAAGTTGATGTATTTAAAACAAAAATTGGACAGTGTAAGGATCAACCTACACAAACTGGGTCAATGCATCCCTAACTGTGGGTCTTGTTCGGTGGTCCTGGTCCTGAAGTGGATATATAATCCCATGAGGAAGAAAGGACAACTGGATCTCAATCCATTAAAGTATCTAAGGAAACAAAACATTACTACTACATAATGTTGTGTTGGTTCCACCTTTTGGTGCCAGAATAGCTCTAACCCAAGACATGAGTTCTAGCAGACCTCTGAACGCTGCTGTAGTAACTGACGGTACATTACACATTAAACATTATAGTGACACATAATTCAAATCCTGTAAGTTGTGAGCTTGGGCCTCCATGAATCTAACTGTTTTTCCAACCCATTTCACAAATACTTAGTTGGACTGATATCTGGTTGTTCATCCATTGACCACTTTTGTTAGTGTACTAACCACTGCAGACTAGAACACAGTCATGTACCATGACTATTTGGTCCTTGTGAAAGTTGCTCAGATTTTTTTTTTTACTTACCATATTTTCCGCACTATAAGGCACACCAAATTATAAGGCGCACCCCCCAAAAATGTCACATATTTAATTAAAAAATAATAATAATTCGGTGTTCCTTATAGTGCGGAAAATATGGTAGTTTAGTCAATTTGCTGCTTTCAGTTCAACAACTTTGAGGAATAAATGTTCACATGTTGCCTAATACATCCACCCACTGACACAAGCTACTGGAATGATATAAAAAATATTAAGACCATAAACATCTACTTATACTTTGTCTGTTCAACAGAAAATAACAAAAAACTAACTGATGGCTGATCAGTTATGGCTGATCGGTGTATGTTTTACTTATGAAAATATATAACAAAAGACAAAGAAGAAAAAAAACAATCCCTTAACAACCACACACCTCCTGTCTATACAATGAGAAAAGTGGCCATGGGTAAATTGCAGGTCAAGGACATGATGACATGACATAAGAGTCCCCAGACCTTGAGGAACTTGTGGTGGGCATCAGACAGAAAGTCAAACCAATTTTTTAACAGGTTAAATATTGGACCCATTTTTCACAAACTACACGACCTTGAAATCCATTTATAAACAAACGCATCAGGAGAAAATGAATTTTGTCTGAGACCTGACTCAGCGACACAATAATGATACAACAATGTTACTTTCTAATTAGAAACATGATGATAGTGTATTACTATTGTATTTGGACATGATCATTCTACTTTGATACACTACAAGTCAAAAGTATGGACCCACCTTCTCATTCTGTGGTTTTTCTTTGTCTTTTGATTTGAAAATTATTTTTCCTTTATCATTTCACTACAGTTTGGTGTCAGTTTCATGTCTATAGCTTTATTTACTGCCTTAGAGTAGATATTTTTCCTCAAGCCCTGTAAGTATAAGCATTCTGGATCACTACATGTGGGATATAGCCTATATCTTTATCAAACTTTGTGGTTTGATAGAATCTATTATGGGGTTATCCTGTGTTTTTTGGCTTAGTGTTCTGGGTGTTATTTGTGGCGTTAAAAGGACAAATGTTGAATTTGGCCTTATCTCACAATGATGAAGAATCCTTTAAAAATCTCCTGGATACAGATGATCCAGATCACTACCACAATCTAATCGATTAGTCCTTGTGCCATTTCTGATCTATCCTGAAAGTTTTTGAGTTATGTTGTGAACGAAGAAACAAAGATAAATGAATAAACACCAACAAAAACATAACCTCTTAGTGGAGGTGAGCAACTGGTACGTTTACTAAACTTTAACTTTGTCTCTTATGGCTCTAATAGCTCTAATGTTTCTAAACAGAGGTTGTTTATTTCTTATTTTTTCAGCAGTCATTGGTATCAAACTTTAAAGTGTTTCCACACAAGCTTTATTTTCAAGCTGTTTCCACTTAGTTTAATTGCTCTCCCATTCACACATTTCAGTTTGTCAGCTCACTAAATCTCACTCCTTCTGCCACAGGCCGTATTCCTGACAGTCTCCGAAACTGCGTCAACAAGGAGTTCTTTGTTACCACGGCCCCCTGGGGAGTGATGGAGCAGCCGCCGCCTCAAGTTCACCCTGAGATCAATGGCGCCGCCTACAGGTAGGAGGCGGATCCTGACTCCACACAGGGCTCGTCTGTGCTTTCTCTCCCTGCAGTTCAACACCTACTGAACAGCAGCTGGAGAAGGCTCTTCTACATGATCATAAGTGCTCTTTATTTGTCACAATTCTGACTTGACTGTCCTAAATATCAGGCTGGGTCCTAGTTTTTGTAGCGTATTCTTCACAGAACTTGACCCATATGAACTGACCCCTTTCTCATCCTCTATGCTGAACTGCTTCTCTCACACAGCCGAGTGAACCAAACCATGGTACAGACCATAGCAACGGGGGGAATGCAGGACAAATTATATACCTAATTCTCAACCAGGTAAATAAACGAATCATACTACTGCTGGTCCACAGGCCAGAGTGAAGAAATAACATCATGAAAGAAACCAAAACCCATTGATGTGATGTGTAGCCTCTTTCTTCTTCACACTCTAACTCACTTACACTGTCCCTGCCCGGCATTTCATCCACCCCCAAACCCCCACCACCCTGATCACACACGCACTCCGACTTATACACTGCTAATGACACATGAGTAGAGCCTTGCTATATTAATGTCTGTGTGATAAGTGTTAGTTAAAAAGTAATACAGCCCATTTAATGAATAATTTATTTACCTTAATAAGGCACTGGCATCTCACATTAGATTCACTTGTAGGAAAAGACCATAATTCGCTTTTAAAGCTGCAGTACATAACTTTTTTTTTAAAGTCATAATTGTTGAAACTGTCACTAAATTCTCAGCATTAATACAGTTGTGGGGAAAAAAATGTCTCCTTTTGCATCACCTACAGCCTGTAATATGATTTTCAAAACTCCACAGCATTTCCAAAGTTCCCACTCAATTCCATCAATGAGTGATCAGCTGGCTGTCAATCATTCCCATGCAACGCTCGAGATACTTCTCACAGCTGTAGTATGTATCGGACACACGCTGCTGCAGTTGTAGCGAGAAACAAAGGACCCACGGAGATAAATGACCAATTCTTCCGTTAGCTACAGCTTGCAAAGAAAGAACGAGAAAGAAGAAAACAACAGCGGCTGGTCGGAGCTGGCACCGCTGAACCGGTCAGAGCCTCTCATCCTCCTTGATCAGTACCTGGAGTTGTTTGGGTCACAGAATGACCGGAGGTGAAGGCCCTGACCGCTCTGCGATCAGCTCCCGGTCACAGAGGACTGGAGGTGTGGGTTCCGACGGGGAGCTTATTAGCCAGTCAGAGCCCTTACTCTCTGTGCTGGTGTTTTGACACGGGACCCGAACGACTCCAAACACCGGTCACAGAGGACAAGAGGTGTTGGCTCTGATCAGCAGCTAGTTGGCGCCCACACAAAAACACCGGTCACAGAGGAGTCTTTCTCCTTGACCAGAGACCGTGCAATCGGTCTAACATTAGGTTTATTTATTCATCACACCAGTGATCAGCACGGTGTAAAACAGTTGAGTGACTGTTCATCTGTTTCTGATATGTGTGTGTTGCATTTTCTTTATTTTTCATGTAAACTGTGAAAGGCTGTTGTTTCATAATGCAGCGTTAGGATATGATAAGTAATGACTGTTGGTCTTGGTCAGATATGTTTGTACCTGAGGCTCAGCTGATTGTACTCGGACACTGAATGGTGCATGAGCGAATGAGGTCTGTAGGTGTGGAAATATGAAAAGTCCTGGGTTTTCCTCACGTTACATTCTGCAGCTTTAATAAGTGTCATTTACAACTAGAATGAAACGAAAAACTGTTATTTTAAATAGTTTCACACAATTCCTGAGACTTTTATTCTAAGACTCATAATAAACCTGCTTGTGATACTAATTTAATACATATTTACTGTATATAAGAACAATCAAGGGCAGTATTACTTATTAATTGACATTTAAAAGCACATCAATATAAAATGTTACCAAATTGCTTTTGAATTGTCTGTATGAATTTCTCAAATTATGAGAAATTCACATAGAAAGTCTGTTGTCATTTTTTGGTCACTCTGAGTTAGAATCACTGCAGGTAAAGAACGAGCACAAGCCAGAGTTCTCTGTCAAGACAAAACCGAAACCCTTCTTAAATCCCCAGAGGTTCTTTTTTTCCTTTTGCCTCCTGAAATGAAGGGTAGGTTCACCCAAACTGAGAAACATTTTCTCAAGTCATTCTCGAATAATCTGGAAAGGATCTGTTATTTCTGAGATCATAAAATGTTTATGTTGGGGTTTCAGCTAAATTCAAAATAACAAACATCTGCAGGGCTTTATTGTAAGAGCCCTTGTGATCTGTATCCGGATATATTATCTACTGCATTTACTGGGTGAAGTTTTATTTAACAACAGGTATTAACAATACATTTATGTTATCAGGATTTTGGTTGTCGGCTTCCAGAGCAAAACCTAAGTGTGAGTCATTTAAAGTGAAGTAAAGCCCTAAATCAACAAGATGAAAAAATAAATGAGATCATTAACAAAAATAAGGGGAAAACATTCATAAAATTAACAATGTAAATCATCAAAACCAAAAAAAAAAAAAGAAGAAAAATGTTAAACAATGAACATCATTAGAACAAAACTGAACAAAACACAGCATAAACAAAATAATGAGGAAACTGAACAAAAATGACTAAAATAATAAATCAGCATAAAGAAAATTAATACAAAATGAATAAAATAGTCAAATTAATAAACATAAGTCAAAAATCGAACCAGAATCAGCAAAATAATGAACAAAATATTCCACAAAATTAACAAAAAGTAATTAACATAAAAAAAGATAAAAGAACAGCTCTTTCCCCCAAAAAATGAATTAAATGAAAAAGTGATTAATGACCACAATAATAATAATAAGTTTTATTTATAGGCACCTTTCAGGACACTCGAGATCACTGTATAAAAACACACGGAAAAAAAATCAATAAAATGAACAATAATATATAAAATAATTCATTAAATGAACGAAAAATGAAAAACTAACAAGTTCATAAATAAAATCAATACAAATGACCAAAATAATAAACCAAATGAAACAAAATGAATGAAGTAAAACATATTTGACCCATTGCAGCTAAAATGTACGTCACATGTCATGTTGTTCATAAAGAGTTCACATATTTTTGTGGCTCTTGACACGTATGTATTTTTATTTTCTGTCTAAAAATGTCTCTTTTACCTTGTAAAGGTTGCCGACCCCTGTGCTGGGCAGATCTGATCCTGAGGTGTTTACACCCTGAATTAAACGTAATGTGTGGATAACATACGTGGACACAGATCACGTTTTAAAACCAGATGTAAATGGGGTTTAAATATGTTGTTTTACGCTTTAAGGCTGAACCCATCCATTACTGTTCTCCCCCACATCAGAATAAGAACCTAACATCGTCATTTATTGCCTCCATGCTGTAGACGTCACTTTTAACCTTGCACTATTTTGTTACACAGAGTAAACCTGTCATATCTAAGATGTCTTTGTCTTTAGTGTTCATCATTTTGGGAAAAAATATTTAAGACTGACTTCACTTATTTTAAACGTCAGAGCAGCAGGTAATGAAAAAGTCCTGCTGGAGTTTGTCATTTTTTTCTAAGTTAAGTCAACTCCAGGTCATTTTTCGTGCTGCTGTTGACTGTGTCATGTGCATCCACAGGTTCCCTCCCGGCGTGGTGGGTGTAGCTCCCGGTGGTATTCCTGGACCTATGGAGGGGTTGGTACCCGGGGGAGTGCCCATCGCCCACACTCTGCCCCCTGGTACCCACCCGTCTCAGGCCACCTCCCCCAACCAACACTCCAAGCATGGCGACCCCATGAGAGAGCACATGACTGAGCCGTGAGACTCTTCTGCCGCTGCTGCTGGAGCCGCGTGCGGGGGGGGTTGATAGAAACTCAAAACCCTGCCACTCTACCATCCAGTTGTCCGCTTGACTTCAGCCATCTGAACCTACCAGCAGACTGCCAGCAGGGCAATGTTTCACCCTTTTCTTTTTGGTTTTGTTTTGTTTTTGTATGAAACCACAAAGCCCGAGTGAGGACAGTGGACGTTTGACACACGAGCTGCCACACTAACAACGGGGACTGCCGAAGACTTCAACCCCTCCTCCCTTTGTGTCTGTCTTTGTTTTTCCTTCACTTTTATCTTTGATTTTGTTAGTTTTTGTCTGTCTCACGGGGAGTTTCTTCCTGACTTCTGGGACATGCTGACAGCACCACGTGCAGGACAGAAACCCGATCCACCTCCCTGAAAAACAGGAGGAGCAGGAACGGACAATAACTTCATATATATGACTCTCTGAGCCTCCTCCCTCTACGTTCCTCTACCTTTTCACCCATTTCACTGAAGACACATCTTTGTTTTTTTTTTTCGTTCTTTTTTTTTACTTTCTTCTGTTCATCTTATATTCTGTGTTTCTGTTGCACGTGAATTATGTCTGTTTTTATGTTCTTCTGTGTGAGAAAACTGATGGATTTCCGGTTAGAAGTGTTTTTGGTGGAAATCATCTATCTTCGTCATGGCTGGTGACCCCTGAATGTAGAGAAAACTAGTGGTTTCCAGTTCAGTGAAAGAATATTTTGGCCTAAAAGATAAAAAGAAACACCAAAAAATGACAAAAGGACTGCCATTAGTAGTTTAAGTAGGTATTACCTGTAGAGTGATTGTCACCTGAATTCAGTGTTTTCCAACTAAAATGATAATATTTGGTTAATGGTATGAACAGCGTCCCAAATATAATGTTTGCATCCAAAGCACCTACACTACATCGCAGCACAAGCAGGCAGGAAAATGTACAAAACATCCAAACTGACTCAGGAAAACAGGTTTCACATGCGGAGCCCCTGTCCTGCAAACCTGCCCAAATCTGAACCCAGAAACGGCAACAAAAACAATCAGGATTATTCCTCTTCATGTCACCTTCTTCTCCATTGTGGTTCTTTTAATTTTTATTGATCAAATGTGCGTTCTCTTTTTTTTTTTTTTTTTTTTTTGATGTTCAAGGTTTTCAGTCCTGTTAGGTTTGTTTTGCCTTGTTAAATGTTCTTATATTCATAGTTTTACGTGATGCCGCCCTCGTCTTCTAGTTTCTTCTTTATCGTTTTCTGTTCTGATTGAATCCAGCTGTGGCCGCTCTCTCTTTATAAGCCACAGCGCACACACACGCGCACACACATACAAATTCACCCCTTTAGCTCCAAGACGTTAGCAAGAGAAGGCTGCTAGCAGATCGTTTGGTTTTTAGTGTGAGTGTTTGTATTTGTTTCTTGTACAAGGTGAACATATAGCATACAGTGCAGCTGGAAACTATAAATAAACCATACTGTTCTGATGATGAGAAGCTCTGTGCACACTGTGTGGCAGTTATTTGTGTTTCCATGACAAATGTGTTCCCAGATCGTAAACCATTTGGATCTGCTCTACACAGGCCTGTCACAATAATCAATTGATCAACTTATCGAGGAAAATATCATGATAATTTCTGTGACCACAATATATTGCCTCCATGATGTGCTTATTAATGTGAGAAAAACATCATGCTGAGTGTGTGTATCCTGGCTCCTGTGTCTATGGTTGAGAGGAGTCAAAAAACGTGGGAAAGCATCATGAACAATTTAGGTTAAGTAATTGTCCGAAGCCCTTAATAATTTTCTTTGCTCTTCTACTCAGCAGTTTATAAATAATCCAAAACTAGCTTTAGACTGACATGAAAATAAGCTTAATTATAGTGATAAAACAGAATATTAAAATGCAGAGACATTTAGTACAATTTGTATTTTTTCTTGATAACACTTCTCTTAATAAACATGTACAGTGAGTTTTATTGTTGTGCGTTTTCCCACCTGGTTCTCATGGATGTGAAGAATTCTGTCACTTGTGTCTGATTCATTGACAACCATCTAGTCTCTGCACTTAACCCTTTCATGAATAATTTAAAAATCTGGAGGATACGACATTTCAACTTTGTGGCACTTGCAAACAATCTTTAAAATACTGGTGTAAAATGGTTAAATGACACCCATCGGGACATGTCAGTTTAGTGAGACTATCGTAATTATGCTTTAGTTACAATTTGATAATGTATAAAAACAAACGTGAGAAGCAACTATGCCGTTTGTACAGTATTTTTATATTACAGTAGTGCATGGATAAGTAGTGTGAATAATTGTGCAGCCCTAAAAAGCCAATGTTTATTTTTTGTTCATTTTAAAAGCATTTTCATGACTGATTGGTTTGTATTGGTTTGTTCATTTATCTTCTTTCTGAATCTAATTTGATTGTTACTTCATTTTTTTATTCCTTTCTTTACCAATTCTTGATTGTTTTGCTTCATTTTTACTCTGATTTCATAGTTCTATTTTGATTTTGTCCACTTTCATCCTTACTATTTTGTATCTTTGGCTTCTTACGTGGTTCCTTTTTCTTGATAATTTATTTTTTTGCATTTCTGGACTGTGTAGCAGCCACCATGACTCAAAGAGTTAAACAAACCAGATACAACATAAATGGACCAGAGGCATGAAACGTAAACACTGTCCTTAATGTACAGTAGCTTCATGTATCTTTCAGTTCCTTATGTCATGGCCTTCAGGCGATCAGCTACTGCAGATGTTCCTGCCACTAGAGGTCGCTAGAAACCCTCACGGACCCTCATTGCAGTTGAAAGGATGAGGACACATTTTCGTTGGACATTCAAAAAGGGTTTCCTTTATTATTTTTTTTTCCTTGTTTTGCCTGCTCATTGCGTTACACTCTTTATAGTGAAGTCAGGCCTAAATCCACAAACCGTCATAGTCACAACTGCAACTATTGCATAAATACAAAGCAACATACAGGTGCTCGAAAACATGTATGACTTGAATGAAACACAAGAGGTTACAGTACACAATGGCAAGAAAAACAAACATTCACGGCAAAATAAAGTAACACGTTTTTTTCTTTTTTTTTCCTGTCAACTTTGGTTTTATGTCGCAGTCTCTTATGACGGCTTTATCGAAACAAAAAGATGGGTTTCACGTAAAGACGACAGACAGGCATCACAGGAGGTGAACGGACGTGTACCATGAGGACACTGTGCTCAAAGGAAAAGAAAGGAATAGAGACAAAGCAGAAGGTAATAATGAACGGACGAGTGTAACTTCGACATTGAATGTGTTCTCGCTCCCGCGTTCGCCTGCCAAAAATAAAGCACCAGATTTTAGGCATCCACATGAGGTACTGAATCGCACACAACTAACGAAAGTAAACTTTTCACTGATGGTCATTTGTTTTCTTTCCTCACAGCAACAGTGTCTCTGTGCAACATGTCTTCATCGAGATTGAGAGAATAGTAAATTCAACAAAAACCACAAAAAAAGAGAAAAATATACAAAAAAAATCCAAGCTCTTATTAGCTCAAATACATCTCCAAACAATAAATATGTAGATTAAGTTCAAAGAATAACACACACACACAATCATCATAATCTCGATTCAATCAGTCTGAAAAAGTAAACTAAAGATTTAACATGAATGTTTGTGTGCTAAACCTTAGTGAGTGTAGCTTCAGCTTGTAAAGGGAACACCTCCCTTTTCAAGAGCTTCATATATGACATAATTCAAGCAACAATATTTATATAGAAATGTCTTAATAAATGTGCAGTGCTTAGTAATAAGGATTAAAGTCATTTATTATCATTATTATACACAATCTCTGTTTTACTTTAATGGGCCTCGTGACCCACAGATAGTGATATTGGCTTTGTCCCTGCCCGTTCAAAAACAAAAACGCTGAATAAGCCTTTTTAAACTTTTTACATCTGGAAAAAACATCAAAATTTGGAAGTGTGCTTTTTGTCAGTGCCCATGTCAAACTGATATAAAGTGTAGACTTGAATCAATGCTGGTATATTTCCTTATACTTCTTTTTAAAACAACCACATGCATTTACATCTATAGATAAAGATTCCTTTTTTCCTTTACATTTCAAAATCATAAATCATGTCACGTCTGTTGCATTTGTAAACTCTGATCCTTTATTTTTTTCCCCCTGCCCAGCGTGCGTCTTTGCAGCAGCGGAGTTTGTCAGTCTTCGTTTTTGTCTGTTTTTGAAGTGTTGAATATGTTGTAGTGCCTCGTGTGCTCGAACGGCGGCAAAGTTTTCTGCCAGCAGTGGAAGGTGGGTCGGTTGCGTGTTCCCTGTCCTCTCCTGTAGGCGTTCACAGTTTGCCCGTGTTGGAAAAAAAAGGAATAACGGAAAAAATTAATTTAAAAAAAAAGAGGGGAAAGGGTCCTCCCCCTCGCTTCAGTTTTGTCACTCGTCGTCGTCGTCCTCCTCCTCTTCACCGTCAGACAAAGAGGCGCAGGGGCGGATCTGCCGGTAGCCGTCCAGCCATTTCTCCACCATCTGGGTGACCAGCGGGTGGTTGCGGCGGCGGGAGCTTTTCTGAAGAGCCACCAGGACCCCCCCTTCTGTCACACAGCAGTCCAACCACTCCCGCAGCAGCTTCTCCTGTTGCTCTTCATTACCCATCTGAGAAACAGGAACACATTCACTATTATTATCTGAGAAAACGCTCCCTCTGAATGATTCCCCCTTTTAACACTAGAGCCAGGAGTTTATTCATACTCTGTAACAGCCAAGTGAGTCAAATTTACACAGGTGCTGGTTCTAGATCACAAACATGTCCCATGTCATTGTATTCTTCACTTTGGAATGTCTTAAATCACAACGTGTCATAACATCAGCTGTGCTTTGGTCTGTTTTAGTTAAAGCACCTTTTAAAACTAGGTGCTTCACATATTCATCAGCGTTAAATCAAGGTAAAAAATGAGGGGCACTTCAATATTTTATTAAAAGCACAGTAATGCACAATTGAACAACCAGAGATTGGTAAATCTGATGGCCTGTCCGTTCTAAAGGTTTGACATGTTGGATTCTCATATACTCTAAAGTTTGTAGGTTCTGACAGACAATGAGATTCCAACAGCCTTTAAAGGTTATTGCTATTGGAGCCACACTGCGACATAGACCTAATAAACTTGGGTTCAACTATAAACGCAGAATGTATGAGATCACCTACTGAATGAGGCTACAATGCAGGCAAAATTACAAGAATAAAACGTCATCACCAGACATCACCTACCTGTGGCATTGCAGATGTAAACACATGATTTTGCTGTTACTAAAGTGGTACTAGTGATAAAGCCAACTTTAAGTGCCAGTTTTGGTGAGTATCTTTAGCATACATACACCTTTGCCTCACATTGATCAAAGAAATATTTCATGCTGTGTCCCATTGATGTTTGCTGTAGGTCATAGTCCCAGTCACACTGTAGGATCTTTATGTTAAATGTTTGACACTGATAGAGTTTTGTCCCAGACTCTTTACCCGAGTAACGGCCGTCTTTGTATCACTCTCAAGTTGTTTCTTCTATGAAAATTATTCTGTGCCTCTCCTCTGCTGCTCTATGCAGCAACGAAGTCTAGCTTAGAAATGGAGTCAGCTAATGTTCAATCAATCAATCAAACTTTATTTATATAGCACCAATCATAATCGCTGATTATCTCTAGGCGCTTTACAATTCAA
>JAQQAE010005868.1:0-11331 GCA_029823295.1 Pseudamia nigra
AACCTCTCTTATCTTTTTAAATGGGTGAACTTGCACATTTTTACATTTCCCAATAATTATTGTCCCCACTGTATGTTGTGCAGACTCTGCATATGTGTGTGTGTGTGTGTGTGTGTGTCTTCCCCGTTCTTCTTTCATCTCGGAGACTTTGTCCTCTATGAAAACTGACCATTGGAACTTGTGTCAAAAGAAAAATGGAACCTTTTTATTGACGGTTAAAATGTAATTATGTTATGTTGGTTACCAACTAAAATATCAGTCCACTTATTGCCAGATCTGGCAAATGTATGATGCACCAGACAACTGTAAACATGGCAAAGTCAGAAAGTAATATGGTTGTTGGTGCAACTATATGGAACTGTGAAATGAAACATTTTCACTGCTGGCTGAAAAAAATTTTTTTTTGTTTTTTGCTTAATGATCTGTTTAAACCAGTGTTGGTTCCATTGACTACTAACTTTTGTCATAGTTTTTGTGAATTTTTTCTGACGAAAACAAGACAATAACTAAATAAAGACCAATTAATGAGAGTAAATATTCAGATTAAATTTAGTGACACTATCATCAATGAATAAAAATGAGACGAAAATGTTGGTCAAAGACTAGATCTAATCAGAAGAAAGAAAGGGTGGGAGGAGTAGAGATGAAGCAAGAGGAGGAAAAGGCAGGATAAGTTAAGAGATGAGATCCAATCAGAAAGAGGCGGGACGAGTTGAGCAGAGATCCAGGCAGCTCTCAGCTTTGACAGTAAGCCTAGACACATGCGTTTGTTTTGATCTGTCTGCAGGAACATGGCAGTATTGATATTTACCTTTGCCAAGGAGGTTGTGTGATCATGTTGGTTTGTCTGTTAGCAGGATTACACAAAAATTACTGGATGGAGTTTGATGATATTTTCACCAAGGTAGCCCTTTTGGATTTTGGAGATGATCTGGGTCAGGATGGGGATTCTCGATCAATTTTTCACTTTCTTTAACATTGCAAGACAGGGCCATTCATCAAAATCTGTCCAGTAGTTTTTGCGTAATCCTGTTAAGAAACAGATGAACTGAAAAACAGACATACAAACGAACAGACTAATTAACATGAATACAAAACCTCCTTGGCTGGTCAAAAAATAACAGTTTGAACAACAGCCTTGGTGGAGGTATGTGCACTGAGTGCCCCCTAGTTACACATAAAACCAAGAAATGTTGATGTTTGGGAGAAAGAGAAGAGTGGAAATATGGGAAGATTTCATATTTGATGACTAGGCAAAAGACACGTGTTTGTGGAGTTATTACCAGGAAGAATACATCAAACGTGAAGCTGCGTTTACAGGTGAGTCAGATTCAAAGGAAAATTTGCAAAAGCTATCATGATTTAATGAGCTACTGATGTGTTTCTTCAAAGTTATAAGAAGTTAGGACCACAACATTCTCTTGTAAAGTTAACTTTATAGATTAACAAGTTACTGATCCATTAATCTGAGACACACATGAAACATCTTACGAAGTGTAGGTATTATATCTCAACTTTTTTTCTCACTTATTCACGTCACAGAACTCAGATGAAAACAGGGTAGTTTCCTTTCATCTATGTGAAAATTGTGATTTCAGAAACTGAAAGAAAACTTTAAAAATATCCTTTATATGATATGTAAGAATTTAGTCGACTAAATATTCAATAAATTTTGTTGATTAAATTCTTATATTCATCTTAAATTGCTTAGATGACAAAAAATAAATTGCATTTTAGTCAAAAACTGCGATGAACTGGCGTCTCATCCACGGTGTCCCCTGCCTTTGCCCTAAGTCAGCTGAGATACGCTCCAGCCTCCCCGACCCTTGCGAAGAGTAAGGGTTAGAAAATGGATGGATGGATTTAGTCAAAAGACTAAAACTAAAAAACAATTGCTGTCGAAATTAACACTGCAATTTTTTTTTTTTAAATCTGTCTTTATGTAGCCCAAAACATAGGTTCACAGTCATTTATACTTTCTTCAGTATCATGCACACATTTTCACATGTTGTGACTGTTACCATTGTAAAAGACTTTGTAATCATATAATCATAAAATGTGGCACAAGGGGCGCCTTGGTAGCTCAGTTGGTAGAGTGCCTGGCAGCGTGCACCCATGTATGGCCCACGGCCTGCTCGCAGCGACCCAGGCTCAAATCCAGCCTGCGGCCCTGTGCTGCATGCCACTCCCCATGCCCTCTCCCCAGTCTCCAGTCTAATCTTCACTGTATCTGTCAAATAGAGCCAAAAAAGGCCAAAAATAAATCTAAAAAAAAGTGGTACAAGAACCATCATAACAGATTAAAACACTAAGTAAAAACATCATGTATGGTACTACAAGTTGCATTGCAAGCAAACTATGACCTTCTAATTGCAGAGGTTCAGAAGATATAGCAGCTTCATATTTCAAATAAAAGAACAGCCCATCTTTCTAAGAGCTCTTATAAAGGGTACCACATTTACTATCTTTGTGGAAGCCATTTAATGTTTCATCTGTGTTTATTAGAAACAATTCACTTTGAATAATGCCATGGCCTAAATGCAACGTACAGTATTTTTTTTTTTTTTGAGTAAATTAGCAGTGGCAGAATCTTTAGGCAAGTCCTCTTCATTCAGCTCAGACTTAACAACAGTAAGTTAAGATCCAGCTCTGGAAGCCACTGACTGTATTTTAGGGTCCAAAAACCCCACCCTTTCCCTGCCCTTTCCTCCCATCATTCCACTCTGCCCCCTCTACCCTTTAGTCCACAGGGAGCCGTTTAGTTTCTCAGGGGCCAGAGCATGACTGCATGGCCACTCTGCTGAAAGGCATGATGGGTAATAAGTGGAAATGGCAGTGATCCGGCTCACAGCTCTCTTTGCTCCTGCTCCCCCGGCTCACAAATGCCACTGGATGAAGATGAATCCACCCCTGGTGTGACCCCAGTAAGGGTTCTTGCTGTCACACCCTGTCTATCCACCTCTTTATCTCTCCCTGGCTCCCTCTTTCTGACCCCAAAACACCACCTTGCTCCCTATCTTAGATTCACCCTGTAACCCTACTTATCTTCTCCTTATCCCAAATCCTGTCTCATCCTCTTCTTTCACTTTTCCCATACAGCTCCTCATACTGCCATCTCCCCTCAGACAGCTAGTCTCCACCCTTTCATTTTCACTTTTGCCATATTTTTGGTCACTCCTCTCATTTCACATGGCTTATTACCTGCTATACCTGCCTTGTCCTCTCTGTGGTCTCACCCCCTCTACTTCATGTTTTTTCACACCACTACAGGCACAGTTTCCTGATATCCTGCCTTTCTCTCACACACGTTTTTTTTTCCTTTTGTTGCTTTAATGTTACTTTCTGTCCATAACCTCCCTCACCCTTCTTGCACCCTGACCTGCACTTTCCTTCCCTCTCAATCCTGTTTCTCAGTCTCAGAGCTGCATGTGCAGGCAGCTCCTGAATGGCAAGGTGACATTGTGTGTCATATCAGCATTCCACGGCAGTCCCCTTTCTCTCCAGAGAGTAATTATTTCTTTCAGAGTGAAAGGTTCAATTTGCTATAAAAGAACAAGAGCCTCAGGTATAGAGGCAGTGAGGGTGGGAGTGTGAGAAGAGGAGAGGAGGTAAGGAGAACGGAAGTGATAGGGTGGCACAGAGAGAGTGAGAATAGTGGGGGAGAAAAGAGATGAAGGCTAGGGGAAGAAAAAAATGAGAGGGTGGGACACCGAGGCGATGAGACTGGGGACAAGGAAAACAGTCAGTGAAGGAGAACTAGCCAAAATGTACTGTACCTCTGTGTACTGGACATACTGTTCTCAAAGGAGAGCCTGTGATGGTGGGGTACTAGTCAGATGCAAGAGATCCTATATGACGTCATAACCCCCTTGTCACCCTTTCTGTGGCCCTAGATCATGTCACCACGCTGGGACAAAGTATGCTTAAACCACAGACCAGGGAGTTCTAGGCAGAGAGCACAGACTGTAGGCATCCAGGCCTTGTTGCTGCCCTTGGACATTTTTATTTCTCTGCTGGTGTTTTCAGTCTATTTCTGTTTTCAGCAGCTACATTTTTAAAATTTAAATTTGTTCTGGAGTGCCCCTAAAGGATGTATTTCATTGGGTGTGGGTGGGGGCACAGAGGTATTTGTAGGTAAGCTGTCTCATTTCCATTCCATGTATATTCCCTTTCCACTTCTCCACACCCACCATGCATTCTCTGCCTCTCCCTCTATCTCACCCTGCCGGTGAATCCTGGTTCCCTCAGTCACCTGCTGTAAATTGTTCCAGTCTCTCTGGTGCAGGAGTGTTTTTTCACCCCAGTGTCTTCCTGTTGGAGTGTCTCTCACCACTGGGATTAAGGAGCCTCTCCAGACAGGCTGAGGCGCTTATTTAAAGCAGCAGGCTTGTCACCAAGACTATTTTAAGTGGGAGCTTGAAAGCAATTGCTGCCGCGTTCCAGCACGATGTTGGCTATGAGTTATTATGCACTGCTTCAGTGGTGAGGAGCAGTGGAACCAAAAAGGCTTACCCTGTTGCTTTTTGCCCATGGATGAGTAGAAGAATGAGGGAATGGAAGGATGATTGGTGACAACTTTCACACAAATGCTGCCATTGATTAGTCTATAATAAAGCTTCCCAAATACACATTTCTGACTTTAGTTATTGAGTACTCCTTTCAGGGATATCTGTCAAGCCATTTGCCTCGGGATAATATGAGGGAAACTGTCTTTCTGATTTATTTTATGCAGTTGACAAAGAACTGTGCAGATCAGTCACAAGTAGCATGCATTAGGCTAGAAAAGTTTGTATTACATTCAAAAGTGCAGTATATGACACTTATGTCTTATGCTTCAAATGTAATTCACAGAAGTTTCCTCTGAGGTATACCCAACTTTGGTTGCTGAAAATTTTGCATCAGATCCATCGGCAGAAGCAGCACAGAATCTTTCTGGGAGACCATTGTTGGATGGGGCTGTGTCTTGCACTGTTGACTGAAGCAATTTTAATGTTTTATTGATTTTTTGATGTATTTTTTTCTGCTCCAACCTCCATATGCACACTCTCACTCTATCTTCATCATGAGGAACAGCCAAATAGGCAAATATCCCTGACAGGCTCTGGTCCCGATCCCTGTGTGTCCACATCCGGCCTTGCCAGAACAACAGTGCACAACAATGATGATAGTTGGACTTGTTTGATTTTTGGCTCAACTCCAGATTTACTGAATGATCAATAATTTATCACTGTGCTACAGTCAGTATCTAAAAGAGACTTATCCTATGAAATAGAGATGTTGATTCAGTTTTTATAGTTTCTGAGCAGCAATATTAAAAACAATATACAGAAGATGAAGTATGTTGCATACCCCCTCTCAACAGTGTCCGTTAAAGTCAGGGGGTGAGAAGAAGAAAGGGTGAGGACTGGAGGACAAAAAAGAGAATGAGGGAGTTGAACTGCGTGTTGTTCTTCTCTCTCAGGCATTAGAGCAAACCACACCACTTTGTCTCTCATGCACACATACAACAACATCTTCAAGGTTGTATAAATCATGCCACTCTTGCTACTGAACCAGCGTATCCTGCCCACCACGAACAATTACCACCCCACCCCTTGCTCAGATAACAAAGCATCCTATCTTAATAAGCATCCACCATGGGGAGCTAATGGTCTCACTGCTCCTTTTAATTTTATTCATACCTAACTATGAGATATTAATAATGAATGCAGAGTAAACAACAGTTTAAGATGCTGGCCACGCCATTGTGGACTAATTGGCTCATTAAATGTAACATTAGGTGGGAGAGGGGCCCTTGATTGGGAGCTGTAGACCCCAGTCAATGCTAACACTCAGAGATCATTGATCTTTACCCAGTCTGCACTGCTCTGATTAAAGAGCAATAAAGATGGGGCTGTTTCCCTTCGGCTCCATAACAGAGCTATGATTCCCTGAAAGTGCATCAGATATTGCCAAGACTGATATTCTGTCTTTCATGATCCTGCTGCTTGGCGTGCCAGGGCGATGCTGGCTCTGTAGGACCACACAGACAGATGTGGCCATGGCCTGCAGAGCTGCAAAGGTGCTAAATGGTCTGAGAAAGAGATCGATGAGGAAGGGACGGGCTGTGTCCATCAGATCCTAAGTACCTACCATTTCACCTTACTACCCAGGTCTTGACACAATGTGTGCATGTGACTGTTTGTGTGTGCATCAGCCAGGCACATCTCTCATGTTGCAGCTGCTCAAGGGGTCTCTAAAGTGCCCCTGGCTAGTGCTTTGGTTACCCTTTAAAAAATTGAAGAGGCCCAAAATAAATAGACAAGGGCATCCCAGTGCAGCTCTGCACAGACCTCTTTGCTAGGCACTGGGACTTTACAGCACTACAGCTACTTTGGGTCTGGATCTTTACCTGGTCTTGTTTTGTTCTTGTGTCATGGACAAGTGTGTTATTCAGTATTTAGTAAATATATTCCTGAGGTATCCGCTGATAGAGGTTAATAAGTACAACAAACAAAGCAGATATCCCCTCTGTTTGAACTGCTTTTCTAGGACAACCAGGTGATAATGGGGATTAGGGGATAGAAGTGCTCCTAGCAGCCCAGTGGCATCTGGCCTGGGCAGACCATCAGCCCAGCTGACTGCCTCTTCTGGCCAGCCATAGACAGCAGTTTTATAGCAGCTCTCTGGCCTGGGCATTGACTCCAGGTCTAATAAACATCCAATATGTTATCCCACCCTCACACAACAAGTAGAGATGATACTCTGTAAAAACACAACAAGCCCTCAGATTGGCCAGCAATAAAAACCTTTTTACACACTATGGGAACCTGTAAAGGCCTTAGATGGCACAGACAACCAGACCCTTACTCTTTGTATGGGGAAGTGTTACAGATAATGTAGACAGCAGTGAAGAAAACACAATGTGTCATGGAAAGATTAGTGACTGATTCAAAATGTGAATGAGTGTTTTGTTGGCTATTACTATATTATAGTATATTATTACTCATGTTATAATACGGGTCATGCAATTGGATACATTATTTTTGTGTGCTGGGTACAATAAAGAACCCAGCTAAGAAAAGATTATTCTCATGCCCGCAGTCTGGAACACAGTAGGTTTTCTCTCTTATAAGACAAGGTCAATGTTAATATGTGAAGCATAATGACTCATATAGGTCTTTAAATGCACACGTTTCTAAGTGTTGAAAGGCGACCATATCTGTTTAAGTCTGGAAAGGCTTTATTGTATGCCTCCTATTATTGCCAGTGCTCTTCAGACTGTTGTCAGATGGATCAGGCAATTTCATATCAGTAGGGCCATGACTTACCATTCCTGACATTAATGTTTCATACAACTTGACTGAACTGTGCATGTTATTTAAATACAGAAACCAAATTTTTCTACAGGGATTAGATTTGTATGACTATATTTCCCTGTTACCCTGGATGTTCATTTTGATAAATATGCGAAAAGCCAAGTACTTGAAAATAAACATCTTCCCCTCTTTATATGTCTAATCCCTTTGACTTGCAGCTGCCACGTTCATATTCACACCCAACAACCGTTACAATACGCTGAGGGTGTGGAGCAGCATAGCAAGAAATCAAACCGCGATAACGAGTGCCTCAAGCCTGGTTGAAGGCATGGGATGGTATCTTCAGTGTACAGCCCTCCGCCTTTCCAGCTCTCTTCTACACCCACATCTGCCTCTTTTCCCACTTCTAGCCTTCCTGTGCTGCACCCTTTCTTGTCCTCCACTGCCCCACCTTACTGATCTCATCTGGATCCACAGCAGGTGCTATGGAGAGATAGTGGAAGGCTAAGAAAGGCATCTCCACCCAGGCTAATGACGCCAGCTCCTGCCTCAATTCACTATGCTGAAACATTTTTTCTGCAGCAGCCAGGCTGAAGTCAGACGAGAGAAGGAAACATCACAGTAGTTGAGGCAGGCTGGAGATGGTCTCCTGCAGATGAGGAAGAGATTGTTCTGAGTACATGCAATCACACAAGATGCTCATCCTCACATCTGCGGGGTGGACACATTCTTATCGAGATGTGCATGATAGTATGTACCCTCTAAACACTCCCCAACCTATTAAAGATGTGGACACATGCTCATGGCCTGTAACACATTCTGTTCATGCACAAATGCATAAATACAGTACAGTATATAGCAAGACTCCAATTATCTCATATCCCAGTCATATCTAATGATATTCCTGTCTTATTTGGCAATGTCTCACTCACCTCCACTACCACTAATAGATAAGAAACATGCACATAATATTACACTACACTATGGAAAGACAGCATTTTCCTTTGACCTCTGTGCCATTAGATTGCAATATTCAGCCAAGGTCAGCAATCATCAGCAGGAGACCTGCAATGGGAGAGGAAGTTGAAAAGTTCAAACAGTGTGCACAAAGACAGACATAGTACATGTGCACAAACATAAAAAAATAATCAGAGGGAGCATAATGGGCTGCATTGTTAATCAGGAATGCCACAGGTCACAGTGAGTGACTATGAAAGAACACACCCTGTGACTCATACTGATGACAAAATGCAATATGATTTGCACAACCATAGTTCTGGTGTTCCATTAAAATATATACTTAATCTATAAATTTGAAAGATTTAAATTGCTGTACTTGTGCCAGACTAAGTTAAAGTAACTTTGCAATATGGGAACACACACACACTCTTACATTCTAACCCTGAAAAGAGGATGGCAGGATTAACGGATCACTTCCCAATTTCCCTCAGCCGCCCAGCAGTAATCAGATCATCTTGCACCTGACGTGAGGCTTCAATTCCATTAGGCTTTATTAGCAGTAATTATCCCCTGTTTCCACCCCATGCTGTTCCCTCACTCCCTATCCTCTATTTTCCCTCAAGATCCTGACACTGCCCTCTCCTTTTTCCACCCTCTTCACTCCTCTCCTTTTTTTGCCCATTATTCTATACTCATACTCTTATTTTGAGTGTCATCCTTTCCCTTAAATTGCCTAGATGCCTCATTGATGCATTTCTTTCTGTGTCTCCGTTTGGCCACTGCCCACATGGAAAACTGAAATATCCCTGCTGAAGGTCACTGACACTCCAACTGTCATGAACTCACACCTGTATTCATGCACACACACACTGACTTCATTTTGTCTTTTCTCTTTTTGGTGGAAAAAAGGCCACTTCTCCACTCTCTTTTTTCCACACATTTATTTCTTTTTGCAGTGGGCCCAGAGATGAGATGGACAATTTCAGATAGTGTTTCTCACTCAAGCAGGAAAGAGCAAGAGGACTACAGAAAAGCCCAAATCCTCTTGGGATCAGCTTTTACTCCTAGTTTGTGTTCATTTGTCCCCCCGCTCCCCTCGGCTGCCTTTGGGAGCGAGTCAGCACTTGTTTTATTGGCCGTTACTGTGTGTCAGGGAGCAAATCGGTTTTTACTCACAGGTGCGAGTGGAGGACAAGTGTGAGTGTTCCATTACTTTTTGTATCAGGTTGGAATTATCAGGATGCAAGTGGATTTGTCCACCTCTGTTTCTTATTTGCACTAAGGATAAAATGTGAGGAGAAGGTTTGCATATTTGTTAAAAGCCGAGATCTGTATTTCTATATTTACTTGTTTGTACTTGAGAGAATGAGTATATGTGTATATATGAGGTGTAGCAAAGTAGATGATGGAGCTGATTCCCTCTGTGCTGTTTATTATCACATTTTGTGTAATTATATAATTACTGCTAATCACCCACCTGAGGTGGCAGTGCTCTATGGCAACACACTATTACAGAACAAACACAGCGACCTCAGCACATCTAGCACTCATTAACACACTCCTCCCTCCCTTATTCTCTTTCCTGGTCTCTCTCTCTCTATGTCTGTCTCTCGCTCCTTTCTCTATGCTCATTATCTGTTGTCTTTATTTACATGCATGAAAACACACATGCACACACTCTAATGTAATGAGGATCCCAATCAACCGTAATGAGATGAATAGTATTTCAGCTGTAGATAGGGGAAATTTATAGAGAGAAAATCTTCCCAGCAGGTATGTTTCTGATGTGAAACGGAAACAAGAAGAAAGCATCTCCAAATCACATCTGATGTTCCATCCTTTTGACAGGCAGTTGAAAGAATGGGGTAATAGTGTGGCATTGCTATATACTGCACATTAGTTAACTGAATGTGCCAGTCTCCAAATGAGAGAGAATGAGGTGGGGGTGTAGTGAAAGCCATTCAGAAGCAAAAGACAAATCTCACATTTCAGACTCCATTTCAAAGAACATGAAATTCAATATACCACTCCAATCTAGTCCACGTTGTCATTGCTTATGCCAGTAATAGCAATCAGAGATATTGTATTCACTCCCCCAGCCTCCCGGTGTCAATTTATGTTTATGTTTGCCAGTAAATATATTAAATGTCATTTAAGCCTTTTCAAGAACTTGATTGTTTTGCTTTTGTTTTCTACCGTCTGGTTCTTGCTGTTTGTCATCCTGCAGATCTTTGCACAGGCATTTATTAATCTGCAGGCAGGCTCACTAGTACTCCCAAATGCCCCGCTGTCATCCAGTTGTGTAAATCTTCTTGCTAAATTAAATTTTACCTTCAGCAATGGCCACAAATTGAAAAACACATGCACAAATCTAGGAATTCTGTTTATACCAGTCAGTTGAATATTGAGTGACATTTGAGTCATCAATTAGCATGGTCAATCTCTGGACTGTTTTCACCACCCCTTTCTCATCTTGTGTGCTTTCTAATGCTTTTAAATAGTGGGAAAGTAATCCAACAGAAAGGAAGTCAGTGGATAAGAAGACCATCGCACACTGGCACACACATAGAAACAGTGTGCTGCAGTGGCTAGACGCCCACTGAGAGGCATTATGCTGGCTGACAGTGTGACATGATGGCACACAGAGACCCCCAAACATCTCACCCACATAATGAGACAGGGCAGGGGCACTAGGGCCTCTGGAGGAAGAGGGGTTGGCAATGGGTGGAGACTTTTTACATGTCATTCTTGGCATAGCCCACAGTGGACTCCTCCTGGACCCCTCTGTCACAAAGTATCTCTGAAGGATGGCAGCTGCAGACAGAGGCTGACATAAACAGCTCAACTGGCTCAAATCTGGCTGGCAAAATGAATTTATCACAAGACTGAAACAGACAACACAGTGCAGTCATGTTCGTCAGATGGAAAAGAATCTTTAATTAAGTCTTTGTGTGTCTATAGTGTATGTGTGTGTGATAAGAGAGCATCTCTCTGCTCTCCCTGACAGATAACAACCTGTGTTAGACTTTAAGAAGACTTGTGACAGAGTCTGTGGGGGGGGGGGGGGGGGGGG
>JAQQAE010005869.1:0-17206 GCA_029823295.1 Pseudamia nigra
TTTGCTTTTTTACACTTGGTTCATTGTTTTCATCAGTAACTAATGTAATTTGTTTCAAAATGTGTAAAGACATACTTCTATATTTAAATTGACTTTGAAGCAGTAAATACTAAAGAAGTTGGCAGTGAGGTTGGTCAAATGTAACATAAGATTTCGTCACTTTTTCCTTGATGTATGAGTTATTGCATGTTAATCGGGTTAAAATATTAATCTAATTAAATTATGCAAATAAATTAATCTGGATCAAAGCGTTAATTTTGACAGCCCTAGTATCAAGAGTAAATAATAGAAAACTATTTTTAGATTATTAATGGACTGTGTCCAAGGTCACTTGGACTGTTATTGGCTGCTCAGCGTTTGACTGCAGGCACTTAACGTGTGAAATATCAGCAAGAGACTGGCCAAATGTTTTTCTAAGTGTTACCCAAATCTTGCTGTTTTCTTATTTTAATGATTTTCTAGGGGAAATATTAGTAGAAAGCTTTCCTACAAGAAGACAGCTTGTGCTGATACTTACCTTGAAATATAGCATTGCTCTGTTGAAGGGAATACCCACAACAGTGTTTTTAATCCAAATAATCCTCAGGGTCAGCACACCATGTGGGCAGGGGGGTAGAATTAAGGGTTCATTCAAGTGCTTGTCCCACCAATCAAAGTAGCATTCAGTAATCATTACAGAGGGACTGAGGTGCAATGTAGCAGCACTGTGTATTCGTAGACAGAAAAGCTCTTGGCTACCCCACCATCGGTACCACTGTGACTGTGTTCACAGGCCAGCTCCTCTGTCTAGCTCCACTGCGAGGTCCTGCCCATTCCCAGTGCTAAGCAACAGTCAGAATGCTAATGATAACTGCTACCATGCCTTTGGAAGTCGCAGTGGAGACACCAGCACCATGCAAAACCAATCACGGAAGTCATTCATTGTTATTGCTACCAGGACACTCAGGAGAGAAGAAAAAGCTAATTTGCCATGTGCCATGGAGCCATTTTGGGACTGTTACAGAACTTTTGGTGCACATTCAATCACTGTCTCTAACTGCACTGCAAAAAACTCTGGGGCATACTGTAGAGCAGTGCATTGCATCCAAGGCTCAGTCTTTGTGCCATGCGTGCACGCAAGACGGAGGGGAAATAGAGAGGGTAGAGTGGGAAGCAAAGGGTCGTGGGTAAAAGGGCAGTGCAACATTCAGTGCCTGTCTCCGCTGTGTATATATGAGGAGAGGGCTGAGGGTCAGGCAGAGGAGGACTCACCCACACCAGGCTCATTCAGTGCACTGTAGCGTTCTCTGAGGGCGAGAGGGGTCAAAGTCCGCCTTCGCTCTTCACTGCCCACAACCTAAAACACACAGAAAATGTCAAAGAACATTATACTTACGATTTAAAATATAACTGTATGTGCACCCAAGGCCATGTGTAGATTACCAAGGCTTTTGGTCAGTCGTTGTGTTTATTTTATAAAGAATGCCCACTCGTGTAAAACAAAACATGTCTTCACCTATAAATCAGCTTTGCTACCCAAGAAGACAATAAATGGTTCAAAATTGTGGTGGAAGTGTAGAGATCCATCCACCTATTTTCTACCCCTTAATCCCTGCAAGGATTGGGGGGGGTGCTGGAGCCTATCCCAGCTGATTTAGGGCGAAGGCAGGGTACACCCTGGATTAGTCGCCAGTTCATTGCAGAGTGTAGAGATCCATTTGTTTAAATAAAGGCATGTACCATTTAAAGCGGGGGTGCTCATTACGTCGATCGCAGGCTACCAGTAGCTCGCAATGGTAGTGTGGGTAGATCGCATGACATTAAAAAAAACAGACGTCAGCCTATCATCTATCTGCATTTCACCGGTCAAACCAAATTTCCAGTAGGGAGATCATTTTGACTTGGTCATTTTATTAGTAGCTCACATGATGAAAAAGTGTGAGCACCCCTGATTTAAAGAGATAAACACTGTAAACATTGTTTTACTGAATTTGAATTAAGTACATCTGTGTTGAAGATTGGATGTACTTGTTACTGTAAATCTACTGTATTTAGCTGCAGTCCCACTATAGTATATTTACTGGTTGGGTGCGTGTATGGCTCACACATGAATCACAGTGTTGTGAATATCTGCTTAGTCATTACATAATACAAGAAAACACTTTCATCCTAAAGATAAACATTTTCATTTCACTTTCACTGGCATCTGGTAGTGACACATTAGGGCATGATTAAATATCTCGGCTGTTTTGTTTTTCAATGTTGTTCAAAAGATGAACATATGAAACTATATGCAAAATAAGTAACGAAGAAAAAAAATGAACAAAATGAGTGATGTTCAAGATAATGAACATCAGTAAACATAATGGAAGAAAATGTAACAAAATCTTCAAGAAATGAACAAAACATCTGGAAAATGAACAAAAATGAAGTGCAAATAAACAAAATGATGAACAAAAATAAGCTATATAAGAGAATAACAGTTTGAAAAAATAAAATCTTCTAGAAAATGAGCAAAAATTAAGTAAAAATGGAAAAAAATGAGATGATGAACAAAACTAAGCAAACTAAACCTGAAAATGAGCAAAATAATTCAAAAAGTGAACAATGCATCCACAGGATGAACAAAATGACCAAGACATAATTTAGCAAATAAAAAAAGCAACAAAATGATTAATAAAATGAACTTAATACTGTATCTGCAAAATGAACAAAATGAATGGAGAACCCAAGAAAGAAGGCTCCACAATCAATCCTAATCCTGTTTGGGAAAGACAGAACAATCAAATACTATTTTGGACCCAATCCTTTGCTTTAATGTTCCTTTAAAAGAAAAAAAAAATCTTGTATTTTATCCCTCTCTTCTTGAATTTTAAGATAAAATAGTTCTTCAAAAACACCCATAAAATAATGCCCAATGCCTGAAAAACCAATTTATCAAACAAATGAGTCAAAACATGAAACAGAATAACTGACTTTAAATGCTGAACGAGATGTAGCCAAGCCTCTGTCTCTTGAAGCACTTGGACATCTGAGAAAATTCAAGAACAAATATTTCTGCATGTGTACTTGCGAGATGACATTTGCAAACTATTTCTTACCTTGACACAAGGTGGCATGGTTATGTTAAGGTTACACAGAACATGCTGTGTGTCCTCGTATTTGGTGCACTTCCGAAGAAACGATATAAACCCTGTAGCGTCTTTGTTACCATCTCTGACCTGATAGAGAGAAGGAAGGGAAAAAAAGAAGGGGAGAAGGAAGAAAGGGGACAAAGTAAAAATAGAAAGGAACATAAATATGGCATGAAAAAAAGAAAATGGTAGGAATGAGGAACAGAAACAGTGCATTTGAGAAAAGACAAGAATGAAAAAGAGAAACAGAGAGGAAAAAGGAGGGAAAAAAGATGAAAACCTGTATTAGATTCCCCTCCAAAGTCACGAGCATGTGGTACAGTAACATGGGACGAGGAGCAGGGGGAAACAGGGATGGAAGCAGTCCGCAGGCAGGCGAGAGGGAGAGATTTACCTGCACATTTTACCTGGACGTCTGTCAGATCAGACAGTTACAGTGACCGTGAGAGAGAGAAAGAGAGACAGTGAGACAGACACATAGACACAGGCAAGGCCGCAAGATAGGAAGGCAGGCAAAGAAAGTGAGGGAGTCACAGGACATGCAAACAGTTACCGACATGGGTGACACGAACACGGGGAAATCTGCGCTGAGGCTACAGTAGTGAAGTGATTCTAAGAGAGTTTTAATCTGACTGAAGTTCATCACGCTGACACAACACAGAGAGACTAGCAAACAAAATGAAGTCAACAAAAATGACATGATTACAAGGCGGACATGAAAAGGGACACAGAGAAATACTGCACATATTAATTGGTTTTCTGGGTTTTTTAAAAGAAGGTGCAGTAGGAGACCAACACATGAAGACTTTATGTAAACTAAGAAACCAAAGGGATACGAAGATATTGAACATTTTGGAGGTACTGATCCAGAAACAATGTACACTGAAGTTAGTCACATAGACATAAATTAAATGTGTATTTAAGTTAATTTGTTATTTAAAAATTAACTTGATTTTACAAAGGAACACATTAAAATCTTAAATCTGAAATAGACAAACAAACAGAGATCTAATAAAATGTGGTTATCACCCTCATTAACAAACTTGACATCCTTACAATTTGAAGACTGATACTGTACTTTAGTTACTACTGTTAACACTTAGATATGTTCAGGAAATGTACAGATATGACTTCAAGTACAGGTAAAATTTGCAACATATTCCACATCTGAAGATTAACAACTCTTCCAATATGTTCAAACTGAACCTGAGCCTCTAATATTATTTCAAATGATAAGAAACTTGATTAGATTAAACACAAGTGTGAGTACCAAAAGTAATGTTAAAGTCTGCAACTTTCTTTTGGCCGTTTCCAAACAGCATTATTCAAACTCATCCCCTCCCCCTGCTCACAGACAGTATGAGAGGGGCTCAACGATAGAGCCAGCATTAAAACACACCGGAGAGACGATGGTGAGGAAAAAGACGCAAACTAAACAGAGACAACAATTTTTGGGTATTTTTAAAGTGTGTACACTCAGTAACAGACATAAACTCACCCACACTATTACAAATCTGGTTCCAGAGAGAAACACGACTGAAACAGATCATGTCTGGGTTTGTCTTGTGAACGAGATACAAACGCACTCCTCACTGCACAAATGACGTGCAGAAAGACAAGTCTGACCAAAACAAGGGAAAAATAGAAAATCCAGGCAGAGGGAGGGTCTGTGCAGCTAAATCAACTAAAACTAAATACCAAAATTTACAAACTTTAACTCTGAAGTTGGCATAACTTTTCCCTTAAATGACACAGGCTGCTCAAAATGTATATACTAATAGAGTAACTCAGTCTCTCTGCAGGTGAATGATAGTGTTTTTCTTTCATGAATCATCTGCAAGTGCATGAACAGATTCATATGGACGGATGAATCATAGTCAGTGACTTTGCTGCACAGTTGGACTGTGGTCATGATGCCATACAGAAGATAGTGGAAGACGTAGTATATTACAAAGTGTCTGTAAGAGGAAACCTGGGCAGTCAACCCCTGATTTGAACTTGAGAAGGGTGGAATTCTCTTCTCAACTGCTGCGACAATTTTTTGCTGAATTTTTTACGACTATGTTGAGTAGTACATAGGATACAGGAAGTGTTACTCAAGCAGCATACAGTATGTGATTTGAATTTCCAAAATCACATCGGAAAAATGTTATGCAGATTACTGCATTACTTTTGGTACAACCCATCTAATATATACAGTGCTGTGAAAAAGTTTGTCCCCTTCCTGATTTCTTACTTTTTGGATACATATTTGATTTCTTACTTTTTTGTATATTTGATTTCTTACGTTTTTGTATATTTGTCACACTGTTTCAGATCATCAAACAAATTAAAATAATACATTTAAGAAAGCACAAGTAAAGACAAATTGCAGTTTTTAAATGAAGGTCTTTATTTTTAAAGGAGGGAAAAAAAATCCAAACCTGCATGGCCCTGTGTGAAAAAGTGCTTGCCTCCTAAACCTAATAACTGGTTGGGCCTCCCTTAGCAGCAACAACTGCACTCAAGCACTTGTGATAACTGTCAATGAATCTTTTACAGAAATTTTGGCCAAATCATCTTTGCAGAATCGTTGTAATTCAGCTACATTGGAGGGTTTTCGAGCATAAACCACCTTTTTAAGGTCATGCCACAGCATCTCAGTTGGATTCAGGTCAGGACTTTGACTCAGCCACTCCAAAGTCTTCATTTTGTTTATTTTAAGCCATTCAGAGGTGGACTTGCCGGTGTGTTTTGGATCATTGTCCTGCTGCAGAACCCAAGTGCACTTCTGCTTGAGAAATGGCTGGACATTCTCCTTCATGATTTTTTGGTAGAAGCAGAATTCATGGTTACATTTACCACAGCAGGTCTTCCAGGTCCTGAAGCAGCAAAACAGCTCCAGACATCACAATATCACCACCATAATTTACTGTTGGTATGATGTCCCTTTTCTGAAATGCTGTTACTTTTATACCAGATGCAAAGCTTTTGAAATCGCTTCATAAGCTTTTCCAGAATGATAGATCTCAATTACTTTGTTTCTCATTTGTTCTTGAATTTATTCAGTTACTTTATTTTTTAACACGGGGACGCACACACTTTTCACACAAAGCCATGCAGACTTGGATTTTTACTTCTTAAAAATAAACCTTCATTTAAAAATGGCATTTTGTGCTTACTTGTGTTTTCTTAAATTTATTATTTAAATGTGTTTGATGATCTGAAACATTTAAGTGTGACATATACACAAAAAAGTAAGATATCAGGAAGGGGGCTTTTTCATAGCACTGTACTGTATATCTAGCTGTATTAATTTATAGAACAGTACAAAGTTAAATTCATATTATCTCACATACAGTTGAGGTCAAGATTATTAGCCCCCTATGTAAACTTTTTTCCAAATGTCTCCCAGTTCTGGATACTGGGAAACGCTTTGATAGCTCTGTATATCCTTCTCCTGCGTTGTGTCCATCAATAATCCTTCGTCTCACATCAAAACAAATTTTTTTTGTTTTTGATATGATGCTTTTACAAGTGATTCTTCAAATCTTTCTGAAGTGAACATCAGGCAAATGTTTGGTTTTAACCTCAGTTCACACACTTAGATCATTACGCAGTCAAAGAGTGGTGGTTTGTGTTACTGTTTTTGCTTGTAAATAGAAGTACAGTAACTTACTGTTACTAAATGAACTTAGAATAGTTTGAAATGCTCTTTTAAAATCTGGCACTAGCAACTGAGAAAAAAAATTCTAAAACATTTTCATAAGGTACAAGTAGTTTTGACCTCAACGGTATCTTTCCTGCAATGTTTACATGTGCGTAGGAGGATCAGAGTGCCTTACTGTTGTCGAAAAATGTCATGCTAATGGTAACACACTGGTCGACATGTACAGTGAAAAGCAAACACAGAACACATCAGCAGGTGAACAGGAGGGACTATCTGCCAAGAGGATCCTTGACACACCAAACCCAATAACAGCACAAACATAACCACTGCATGAATGTGTAGTATGTGATAAAACTGCAGACGTGTAAAAGTGACACAGAAACAGACCTTGACAGAGACAGGGAGCCTGTTATCTCTGAAGGCCTGGAAGCTGAAGCTACGAGGCTGCTGCGTTGCCTTCCTGATGGGCACCAGGTTCCCAGAACACTCCAGATGCAGCGGCATGCCCTCCATTAGCTGCGGGAAGTATTGAAAATTATTAAGTGCAACAGGTGAATCATGACCAAACGGAGTTCATGTGACGGATTGGACATTGTGGATCGAATTCATATCATCCCTGAGAAAGTAATTAACTCCTTTTCCTCTGTTTTTTTTCACTTTCAGGGTCATGACCTCCTCCTTAGCAATATAAAACTAGTGACCAGTGATTACTTTCCATGGAATTTCTTAAATGCATGCCAATATGCATGTTAAAGTCATATCATGCCTGCAAATGCATCAGTGAGTGTGACATGGTTTAATTATGTTGCAGGTAGCAGATGCTTCCACTGATGGAAACTTGGAAAATGTAGCTTCACTCATCATGGCCCTGCAGTGTCGAACAGCAAGCCAAAAAAATCTTTTCATCCGTTTGTATGTTTTACAATGTCTTGTAAATATAAATTTCATCTCTGTGTCTTTTATTTGTTGGTCTTTCTCTGTTTTTTTTCCCCTCCATGTTCACCTTTTTTGGTGCTTTTTTTCTATTTTATTTTTGTCTTTGTGCTTATTTACGCCACGTTTAAGCTGGTTTCTTTTATGTCGAATTCCACCATTTAATATTGTTCTACACTTCTTGCATTAAGTGTCTCTACTGCTTTAGATGGAAAGTGGTACCTAAAAAAGGACAGAGGGCCTAAAAATTCTGATTATGAAGCAAGTTTAGAAGAACTTTTGGTCTATTTTAAAAATTAATCTTTGCCGAGCTAAAAGAGAAACTATTTTGTAGGTATAACGCTTTTTTATATGCCTCTATGACTGCAAGCAATGATTACCCCGACGTAACCAAGGTAAAAACGACATGAAAATTGCTATTTTTTGGAATATTAATTTATTCTCTCACAGGTACAGTTTGGGAATCGAAGTAAATATGCATGGCAGAGTATTTCGCAAAAGTACTGCTCTTGCAAAATCAATCATGATTTATTTGTGTTTAAATGGGCAGGTTCCTTGTGTAATGCCAGTGGACACGATGGGCTACAAACAACTAGGATCACCAAATTTACCAGTGTCTTTATTTATAGCGGTATATAAGACTAATTCAAGCGATGTTTTCAAGATACATTGACACCTTGGTAGCTTTTCCTTGTCCCACTTTTGGTTCTATTTTTGGCCCCAATATTTTTTAAAAAATTCATCAATTTTGGGATGGCTCGTAGCAAGAGTGTTTATTTTTTTGCATTTATCTGAGGTCATCCTTAGGTACATCCTGTGGGGAAATATGTCTAAATTGCTTTTTAATTATTGGGTCTAAAAAGCAGGCAAAATGCCAGATACCAAAATAGACCCAGTTTCACACAAAGACCCAGATATTAATGGTTACATTATTTTAATCCTCTACTAAACTGACTTTCATTGAATCTTTATCAACATTGTTTTTACATGTTTTTTCCTGTAATTATTTTAGATATTCCTTTGGTTTCCATTTTTATTAAATTCACATTTCTTAGGACCTTTTGTTTTCTAATACTGCAAATGAAGCCTCTACCTGAATATATTGTAAGAACAATAGGACTGACCAGGCTTGGGCTGCCTTTATGCGCCTGCGGTTGCAAATTTGGTCCAGGCGGGAGATCTTGCTGGCTACCATTAGAAGGATCTACCAAGTGGTAGTCCACATGATTCTGCTCTGTGGGTGATCATCAGAGGTGCAATCTATGGTTTTAGACGCCTGTGTTGCTGCGTGGTTTGTGATGCTGTTAATGCCATTGAAAATGCTGGTTCAACCTGTCCTGAGTGAATGTTGTTCCAAGTATAAGTATATTCTAAAGGCTACTATAGCGGTTTGTCAAGAAAAAAAACTTTTAATTCAATTAAAAGAGGCTTTGAAAGCCTGACTCAGCAGATGAATGAGCTGTCTCAACACTTCCCAATCATTCCATCAATAAGCCTTAAATTTTATTATCAGGAATAATTTACAAAAGGTTCATCAGTGCATGGTCCAGTATAGTAAGAGACCTGAAAAAAGAGAAGTTAATGTTGTGTATCGGTTTGAAGGTAGCAAAACTCCAAGACCCCATAAAACTATTTGTTACTTTTTGAAACTCTTCTCTGTATGCTGACCTCAATGTCTCGACTGCGGGCCACTTCAGTGAAGTTCTCATGCAATTCCAGTGTTTTGTCCATTTTATCATCTGTCATGCAGTAACAACGCAAGCGTCCCTCTCGTGCTTCGTTCATCTTGGCAAAAATGACAAACTTGGCCATGTAGGGAACAGCCATGAGCTCCCGGTAGAGCAGGTTAGCGAAGGTCACTGCCTCTGCTGTGCGTGGACAATCTGCCAGCCAGAATCTGAGCAAAGGAAACAACAAGGCTTGTTTAATAGACAGAAACCAAACAACAAAAGTGACTAGTTTCCCAGTAATTAATCTTGAAAAATGAGAAGAAAGTCACCTTGCAGAAACATTAGTGGTAAAGTTGGCACAGTTATTAGCGTACATCAGCTTTGTGGTTCCAGTGATGTCCTCCCACTGTGCTGGTGCTGTCCCACCTGAGACAGAACAACAACCACCACACTCAGTCCTCATCTAGATAGCTTAATTAACAGCTGTGTCACAGAGTTGTTTTGCATAGTTTATGCTGTTCCAGTGTTGGCGATAAATCAGAATTCATACATTGTCATTCAGGAATATTGGGGAAAAAAGTTTGTGGGTTGTTAGGGTATTTTGTATTTCTTTTAAAGGACCATACTCATCTTAGGCAGCTCTAAGTGCAGGATCGAGCATCAGTGTCTTTGCAAAGTATTGTTCAGGACAACTTGTTTGGGTTGATCATTTGCATTTGAGAAACATGCAGTGGTAGTAAACCAACTACATACCACAAAAGTAAATGCTACTTAAAATGATTTTCCTAAAGCTTGTCATTTTCAGCGTGTATTTGCAGCTCTGAGGTAGTTGAGAAGGACTTGAAAATCACTAACATGCAGACAGTGGCCAGACTATTCATGCAAAATATGTCCTGTCATTCAGACCACTTATAAGACACGTTCACTGTGTTCTGTAAGTAGTCTGCCACAAGTGGGTGCATGTGCATGGACCACAAGTTCAGTCAGATGTGTCTACTGTCCTGTCCTAATCTGTTCAGTTCTCTGAGTTACTGGCAGTTAAGACCAAAAATGTTTTATGAGGTCACAAAGACCAACCTTTACCCTGCAGTTTAAGGGCTTAACATTCATGCCAAATTTTTAAAAATTCAAAGGATATAGTGTCACAATACCCTTGACCTTTGCTCTTTGACCACCAAACTCATTACTCATCATTCTTGGCTCCAATATCACATTTGTGTCAAATTTTGTGGCGTTCTGTCAAACTGCTCCTAAGATAACACACTGGAAGTACTGAGAAACATGAGGGCACAACACAGCTGACACTTCACCAACAAAATCCAATTGAATCAAGTGAACATCTGTGCCTTTCTGTGAAATGGACAAAGCTCCTTACAGAGATGCATCTTGGACGCACATTCAAAATCTGCACTACAAACAGCACCAACCATTTAATCACATCTGCCAAATACCCCAAAAATGGTAAACATTTGATAATCTACAAACTGATCCTACCAATTACACTGCAGAGGAGCCGCAAGCTGGTGGTGTCACCCTCTCCAGCATCCCGAGGACTTTCTCTCCAAGATGGGGGCAATGGAATGCGCAATCCAATTGGACGGTGAAATTTGCGTCGACGTGGTTCGATGGTAACCACTGGGCTGAAGGTTGCCTGGTTCCCAAGCTGCCGAGTCAGCAGCTCATCAGGGATCGGCTGTGCCTGAAACAGGAGGGGTTAAGGGAAAGGTCACTAAAATGCAACACTGCAGGAAAGACCAAATAACAGATAGAGTTAAACACAAGGATGTGTGAAGAATAAACTCAAGCACAAATACAAGTCCTACCTATAAGCACAAACGAAAAAGAAAAGGAATAAAAGGAGAATACAAAAGAGCAACCAGAGCAACATGTGAACATCAAACCCACACATGCAACCAATTTGCATTTCACACCTCACCCAACTCAGATCAGTGCATCAGCTTGGTCAGTGTGGCTCACAACTTAAATCGGGCAACTGAGGAGTGATGGATGGCTAGATAAAAGGAAAACATAAACAGAGCAGCATAAGGCAAAATAAAACTCAAAGTCCATGCAGTTTTAAATAAAACCTGTGCTGTGACACTCATAGTAAATAATACATGTGACATAAAAAAGTGACAAAATGAAGTAAAACAAACCAAAACAACACAAAGACATAACTGGTTCTAATCTTTATGTCATGAACAGCCAAAAAGAGGTGTAAAAACAAACATTCAGCATTAGTGTTTGCCAACATCCAATATCTGTGTCTGCAGAGGTGTGGGTGAGCAAAAAGCAAATGTTTGGCAGGATACTGCTATGTAAACAAACATTATTTAGAAATTACAGGCTGAGATCATTCTTTCAGGTTAAGTGATATCTTTTTAGTATACAGAATAATACAATATATGGTAAAATGATTAAAAAAATAAGCTTTAGAAATTGGAAAAGAAGCCAGGCAGAGGTTACATTTTCATAACCAAAAAATGTGATATTAATATCTCTGGGGTAACTGCTCATTTCAGTTCTCTTTTGTCACAAGCAGAATTAAGTGTGCTGTGATGTATTAACATGAGCAAATAGAATAAAAGTAAAAATGAAATGGAAATGTAGACAATACAAAGCATCTCATAAATGTAAAAGCATCTCATGCTATAAAAATGATATCAGGCTTTAAAATTTAGAGTTTGAGCTATTCTGAGTGAAAGTTATTAACCTCTGCCAAGGAGGTCAATATTTCCACCAGTGTTTGTCTCTGTTCCTCTGTGACCAACTTGACACAAAAAGTTATGACAGATTTTGATGATGTTTGTAGGGAAGGGAGTAACTGAGCCAAGAACAAATGATTACATTTAGTTATGATCCAAATCACAATGTGGATACAGAATTCTAATTACGGTAATTAAAATTTTACCATTGCTATGTGTTTACTTTGTTTGAATTATTCAAAATAACTAACAGGTACCATATGGTGTCTATCAGAGGAACTGCAGCTTGAATTTGCACATGGATCATGGACATTTTCATTATAGCAATAATACACAGGTGTGATTACTTTAATTTACCACATCACCATTCCATTTTGCTGCATCACTTTCAGATTTTGATTTATTCATCTTTCCTCTTGACATGACTTTCTGGGACACTGAGTTTACATGACACCTAAAAAACTTAATTATTGCATTAGTGCAAGTAAAACTGGAATTTAAAAGTATGTAAAACATGTCAGCTTGACTGAAATCAAATTTTTAAAAGTTGTACTAACACCCAATAATGAAATTAAAAGTCAACATATTCCTGCATGTGTACAGAGTGGAACTGGTTGAGGTGTTCTGCACATGCCACATCCTGACCTAGAAGTCAAACAGCATGTATAAAGGTAAACAGAGGAGCTCAAACAGGAGAAGCCTGTACAACATGGTGAAAACCGGTAGAGTTCATTTTTGGACGAATACAGACGCACTTCATGCTGACTCAGATGAAGGAGCTGAAGTCATTAACACACAGGCTAACTTGCTAGCTTGCTATTGACTATTGTTTTAATCTGTGATATCATAGATCAACCAGAGATGGCCCAGTACCAACGAGCTGAAACAGTGCATATTGCCACCTATGGTAGCAATAAAGGAAAACAGGGCTTAGGCTCTCCATTTTGGATAAACTCATCCGCCTTGGCCACAGTTTGCACTCTCTGAGTGCTGTCTAGCTCCTTGTCATAGATCCAACAGCTCATACAGTAATTCACGAGCTTCTTCAAACATCAGAAGCTACAATGATAAGAGAATAAATGAAGTGTCTGCTATCAGCAATACAACGCGTCAAGCCTTCATGAGTGATGGTACAAGTCTAACACTTTTCAAGCTCATTTGTCAAACAGACAAGTCATCAATTTCAGGATGTGACTTCTGTTAAATCTGAAGTCTGTGAATGTGGCGCAAACAGAGGTACAGTACAGGTAAACGAGTTGGCACAGACCATTGAGTCACAGGCTGAGTCATCCATTTTAAAAGGCGAACATCTGTTACAATTAATTTCTGAAAAGCAGCAGATTGTGTTGATTAAGAAAAATAAACATCCATGTAGTGATGAAACGATCTGCATTCATGTTTTTTCACATTTGCGATTCATTCTTTCTAACTTCATCATTCCTTCTTTGTGCTTTCTTGAGTTTTCTACTCTGTTTTACTTCTCTGTTCCATTTCTCACCTGCAGCCCCAGTCTCACTCTCTTGGTGACGGCTGTCTCAGGGAAGATGGCCTCGACATGGGGAACCAGCTTACTGCTCAGCCGTCCACCCTCTGGACCAATGAGATCGCTCTCCTGCTGTATGCGGGAGACCACAGCAAAGTAAAGGGGGAAATCGGTGGAGATTATCCGACGGATTCTTTTCTTCTCCAGCTCTTCTTGACTCTCTAAATCTAATAAGGGTTGGAAGTGGAGATAAAGATGAGAGAGAAAGAACAAAGCATTATTATACAAGTCTAATTAATGCCAAATGGTCCATAAAATCCAAATGTAGTGTGGAATTTCATGCATGTGGGAGGGAGTGTTCGATCCTACTAAGATGACTTCAATCCTTTCTGTGTCCTTGTTCTACAATTCCAGGGTCATATATCAAGCTTAAGTCAGACTTATCTGCAACTGCTCAAGGTCCCACAGGCACAAACATCCATTTTGAATACACTGACCTTCATCCATGCCGTTCAAAATGGTTTCCAGTACTTCGTCACCATAACGGTTGCGATGTTCTTTCCACACTGAGCCATTTTCACTGCGGAGGACAACAAGCTCACGGTCCCCTCGGCCCAGTGATGCGAAGTGAGGGATTTCCACTATTACTGGCCTGTGAAAGATACATAATACCGTACATCAGTGGACACATACTTATGGCTGGAGAATACTGATTGAAGAATATAATTGATTTTGTTCAATATAAAATGAACATTGTTGTGTTATACAATCATACAGTGTGGTTTACCTACAGACTGAAATGCACTGTGCGATTTCAGAAATGCATGAACATGAAGGTATAGTACACTGGGCGACTGTTTTGGCTGCAAACACATGCAAATCTAGTGTACACTGTACATTCTGACATCTGTACGAGTGAGATTGGACACCACAAGCCTTTTTCAATCAATACATGGCAGAAATACAGTGGTTTTTTTCCACCTCTGTGGGTTCCACTTGCTTTTTTCCTGTTTCTTTTCTCCCGTCCAGTTGGATGGAAATTAAAGAGGTTTGAAACCCATCTGATGCATGATTTGAGGCTAGGGATATGAGGCTAGGGATATCAGGCAAAAAAATCTCTGGCTGAAATCGTATGCAAATGCCAGGGGTGCGCATGGCTGCAAATTGGGTCTGAATCAGGTCTGAAATCACACTGTGTATGCCTGCCTTAAGTTATGCAGTTTCTTTTACTGTCTTTCATTTGTTGCTATTCCATTTTTATATTGCAATTTATTTTTGTTTGAAAGTGGAAGTGAAATATAACAGTATAAAAATAAGCCAGTGTTTATCATTAAGCTGTACAGTGGTACCCCGGTTTACAAGCACATTGGCACATAACTTCCTTTTCAGATAATAATAATAAATAGACATTCTTTTCCAGATAACTTACGTGTACGTACAGGTATGCATATATGGGAGTTTTCTTGGGTCTTGGAACGGATTAATTGGTTTTACATGTATTCTTATGGGAAAACTGGTCCTGGGTCATGAGTTTTCTGCTTTACAAGCTCAATCCTGGGACTTGTAACCCGGGGTTCCACTGTATTTTAAAAATGGTGACCCACCAACTTAAAGTTAAAACTTTGGTTTGAGAGGCTCAGAGAAATCTATGAACAAAAAACTTCTGCAAAAAGTCAAAAACATCTTCACCAACTACAAATAACTCATTTCAGTAACTCTAAATCCTTCTTATTCTTAAATTTTCAACCTTACATGAAGAAAAATGACTTCATCCTACAGGGAAAAACTGTAGTTTTCCAGCAAATTGAAATGAATATTTTATCACAGTGCCATGTATTATCTAAGGTGAAAAGTCAATGGTACCTCATTCATCTTGTTAAGTGTTTAATCTCCTTTTTAAATTAGACTAATAAATAGGCCAGATATGAAGTTAACCTACCCTAGGAACTGCATACTGGATGGGCCTAAAGAGATAATGCGGCTTGCGAGTCCTTCCCCCTCCACAAGTGGAGGGGGTGTCGTAAGCTTCTGGGGTTTGACCAGACGGCAGGTAATACGAGTGGGTGCAGCGCAGGTTCGGGGAGGGATGATGACTCGCAGGCCGTGGTGTCTGCTGCCTCGCATGGAGCCTCCTCGAGCGTCCACCATGAAACTCACAAGGAACCTTTAAATAAATAACATGAAAGAAATAAATTAAAAAGGACGGACATGAAAGATTTTAGCCACACAGATTTTTCAGCATATAAAACTGTTTTAAATCACCATAACCTCGAGTTCAGTTCTGTGTGCTGTATTATTGCTGCCTCATCCCCTCTGAAATGAGCTGGGGATGAAAAAGGTTTGTCTCAGCAACTTTTTTGTAACCCAGATAAATCATAAACACTGAAATTGGTTGCAGGTTATAAATCTTATGTTTCCTTTTACTGTGAAAAATGCTGTTGTCTTGTTTCCTTGTGGCTTTCTTTCACAGGCCATGGTTGATGTGCTGACGTATTACTGAAGCAACCAGTAAGATGTGAAAATGTGAATGAAGCCAACAAGTTACCAGTGTCATCTTTAGCAGAAAAAGTGTGTTGCGGCAGCAGCTCATTTAAATTTGAAGTACCAAATGCTGAAACCTAGTTTTTTTAGTTTTCAGAACTACATTGGTATAGGTATGGTGCAACCCCAAATAATAACTAGTTGGGACAGTATAAAAATACCCATACAACATAATGGTGCACTTTAAATTTTACTTGACTGTAGACAGTATGAACATAATATACTTCATGTTTTCCAGTTGTGCTTTGAATGACTGATGTGAAAAAATGTAATTGCAGAGACAAGGTCTACAGCATATAAATGTAATCTTGGACGATACAGTGTCCATGTTGTCATAAAAAAATGAAATATTGTTTGGTTGGACTGTATTCCAACCAACAGTTATGATTCATTTTAGACACTAAACTCAGATAATGCTGGGTTACAATAAGCACAGAAAAGTTTGAACTTGTATTTGTAACTACAGCTGTGTGTGTTAGAGGTTGACAGAGGTTTTCCCAGTAATCTGCAGTCCCTATCGATACATCAGTGGTATAGCAGTCCTGTGTTCTGAATATTAATGATACAGTCCTGTCCAGAGCCGGAGAACCAGTGTATGTCAGCTTTATGCACAGCGTCCCAAACATTTTGACATTGCCATTTATCCAAATATCAGACACTGTGGTACTAATATGAGGCACTAGAGAACATTCTCACCTGTGTTTGTGAAGTGCCTTTGCCCAAAACAACTTTCTTCTTAACAGTCAGAATCTCTCCTCAAATGTTCCTTTAGTATAAAATCATTGTTCACATTTTTAGATAATTTGAAGTAATTTTAGTCTTTATTTGCCCCATGAATATGAGGCATGGCTATGTATTTTCGAATAAAATTACACTGACTTGTAGTGGACTGATAAGACAGGGCTTCGCTAAGGAATAATCAACATTATAGATTAAACTAATGGATTAACCACTAAAATAATAAACAAAATTATTGACAATAAAAATAATTAGTGGCAGCCCAAGTCACTGTGACCAAGATGCATTCAGCAGCAAACAGACATGGATAAAATTGTTGGTACCCCTCTGTAAATGACAGAAAAACCCACAATGGTCACAGAAATAACTTGAAT